>PVKH010038150.1:0-11368 GCA_004027955.1 Chaetophractus vellerosus | reverse complement strand
TGAAATTTGTTGAATGTGTTTTTTAATATCTTTACTGAATGTGATTTGTTGACTTTTAGCCAGATAGACTGAAAGATGCTGGAAGTCTGTGTGTGGAATTAAAAAGTATATGAATCGCACCGTTTTTAAACCAATAATTCCCTGGTTTCTCTTCCTTTCCCTGCCCTTTCCCTTGCCCTTGCCTTTCCCTCTCTGAAAGAGAAGTTTAATTTTGGATTGGTCAGGGAAAACCTGAAGCTGAAGAATTGATAAGCTTGAGCTTGGGGTGGGGAGATGGGGGGTCATGTAAACATGTTGCCAAAAAGCAAAAAGACCCGGTTCTAGAGATGTGTGTAGTGGTGGTGGGGTGTCTGTGAGAGGTGGGGCCCATTTTTTTCTTTGGCTAATGAGCCATTTTAAAAATAATTTTTCCACTGTAACATTTATTCCAAAATTAAGGATTTTGAGTTAAATGCCATTTAAAACTTAAAAACACATTAAAATATTGAAAATGGAAACCAGATAATATATCAATTTACCTTAAATTCAAAGAATCTAATTTTGTGGCATACTCTGAAGTCATAAATGCAGCTCCTACAGAAGGAATTTGGGGCATAGCATATTTGATTCATGGTAATAATTTGGATTTCTCCACAAACACTAAACAGCTAAAGAGTATTGTAAATGTGAGACAATGTGTTATGATTACAAACACTGTTATTGTTTATGAACTGGTGCTATTAGAACCCAAATAATATGGAAATTGTATGAATTTTTAAAAAAGTTTCTAGTTGAAATTTCTAAGACTGGGTTAAAGGTGAAATAATCTGATTCATTTCTCAGTTATTAAAAATTAATTGTGTTATTGTTTGATGTATCTGATTATATATATATAGAGATATATTTTTTAGAGACAACTGGTTTATTTGGTCACAAAGAGTAAAAAAGAACTCTAAATTCCTTTTCTCTCTTCTGGTGGCTGAACTGAATTGCGGTAATAAAATGGATTGTAACGCACAAGAATTCCCTTGCAGACCAAAGTCTTTTGCAGAAATGCAAAGATGCCTGAGTTATATGATGTGGAAATTATTTTCTAGACTGATGTGCCAATTGTTCTTTCCAATGTGTCAGTAGTTGCTACATTCTCCTTCTTGTCTTCGAGTTTCATGGCAGGAAACAGAAGCACTTCCTTGATGTTATTGGAGTCCATGAGGAGCGTGGTGACACAGTCGATGCCCATGCCCCAGCCAGCTGTTGGGGGCAGTCCATATTCTAGGGCAATACAGAAGTTCTCATCTATGAACATGGCCTCATGATCAACAGCGTCCTTGACTTTGGCCTTGTCTTCAAAAAGTTGCCGCTGCCGCATGGGGTCATTCAGCTCAATGCAGGAGTTGCAGACCTCCTCCTTCATGACAAATAGCTCAAAGCGCTCTGTTAGACCTTCTTTAGAGTGATGCCACTTGGCCAAAGAGCGCATTATCTGTGGTGATCACAGATGAATGTAGGATGGATGCAAGTCACTTCCAAGAACTCCCTGACAAACTTATCCAGGAACCTGGCTGTGGTCTGAGGTGGAGGGCATTCAACAGTCTTTGCCACACAGATATCATCAAGAAATTTGTGAATTTCTTCAGTTTGGAAAAGGTTAGTTTCTGGCCGCTTCACCCCTAGGGCTTTCTCAAGTTCTTCGACCATACTGATTCTCTGGAATGACGGGGTGAAGTCAATCTCGTTGGCTTGGTCCTCTGGGCCATCTGGATGGTAGGTGACTTTGTAACTGCCTGTGATGTGCTTTACCATTCCTGCTATCATCTCCGTGGTTTCCATGAGATCATGATAGTCTGCACAGGTCCTGCAGAACTCAGAGGTGGTGAACTCAGGATTGTGAGTCAGATCGATCCCTTCATTCCAGAACTGGCGTCCAATTTCATATACCTGGTCAATGCCCCAGCAGCCAGCATCTTATGGCAGAGTCCTGGAGCAATTCTCCAGATATAAGTTCATGTCCAGCTCGTTGTGGTAGGTGATGAGAGGCTTGGGTACAGCTCTCCCTGGGATTGTGTTCATCACGGGAGTTTCAATCGCTAAGAATCCCAACTCATCCAAGAAACTTCTTATGTATGTGATGAACTTAGAACGGATAATACATTTCTGCCTCACAAAGTCATTCAGGATCAAGTCCAAGTACCTCTGACGATATCTTGTTTCCTTGTCTTTGAGGCCAAAGTGAAGATGAGGTAACATATGCCAACAGGGAGATAGTGACAATAGTGTCATCTTCTGAGGGATGATGCTCAGCTCACCCTTCTTGGTTTTCCCAGGATTCCTCTGAACTCCAATTATGTCTCCCCCATGCGGTTTATTATTGATTTGAATAAATTCTTCTTCTGATTTATAATCCCTGGAACTGGCCATGATTTGCAACTTGACCCCCTTTCCTTGAAGGTCATAGAAGATGAACTTTCCCCAGAAGCTCTTTTGGCATGGATCCTACCTGCCACCTTTAAGGTGATGTCAGTCAGGTGGCTGCCGGGCTGCAGGTGGCTGTACTCCTGGGTGAAGTGAGTGAGATGTCCACATGGAACTTGTGTGGGTAAGGGTCTTCCTCAATGACCTTCAGTTGGTGGACGGCTTGAGTGAGGATCTTGTAGTATTGATTTGGGCTCTCCTTCTCGGCACCCTCACCATTGACAGTGCACTGTCTTGCTCATCTTCTTTAGGAGGCCCAGGAACCAAACCCGGGACCTCCCATATGGTAGGTGGGAACTCAACCACTTGAGCCACATCTGCTTCCCTGATTATATATTTTTAATTTAAACTTTATTGAAGTTGTATTTTGTAACATTCTTATTTGGTTTTGGGAAATTTGAATTTTGCATAAAATTAAGGTAATTGGCATTTGTGGTTTTCCAAAGACTTCTGAGAAATTGTGGTTCTATACTCTGTTTATCTGTACTTAAAATAAGGACAATAATTATACATAGGAAGCAACGTCTGAGTTTTGACCTGTAAGTCGAAAGAGAATTTCAGGCTAAAATCTTAAGATTTTAGATAACGCATTTACAGGTATTATTTCTTGGATAATCATAAAAAAATTGACATGTCCTTTGAGAAAATTAAAATCTTTGACTAGTCCTTGGTCAAATAGTTTGGGAGACTATTTTGATTCTTCACTGCAAACCCAGATGTAACAATGCATAGCATGATATATTAGGTTGGTGAGGGAATGTTGAATATTTTAAAGGAAGGGAGACCTTATAGCTCATAAAAAGGAGCAAGGTAAGTGAAAAAGCTTGGAAGATTAGAACAAGACTAACAGAGTTAAAAGAAGAAAAACAACTGAACATGTGAAAGTAGTTCACAGGTTCTGAATTTAAATAACAGGAGGCAGAATTGGCTCATTCAATCAGAAGTCATGTGTACACATCTTGATCTTATACCTATGTATTAAGCCGTCATAGATGGCGGATGGTAGTGAAGTGATACCAATATACAGAATTTGGGCCACTATACTGTTATAGATCTCCATCATCTTACTGCATCTTCTCTCTTTCCTAGTGGCTGCCAGTCTCTGCCTTCTACAGGCTTTCATATGTCAGCTGTTTAAATGACAAGGCTTTCAAATTGAAAGTGAAGGAAAACAGTTGAACCAAAACCCTACTACGTAAGAGTTCACAGAGATAAACAGAGTGAGAAATTATGAATGACTGTAGAATAAAGAGATATTTTTGCAAATCCTTAGCAGAAAGCAGTCTAAAACAAACAAAACAAAACATAACAAAATAAGTGCTAGAAAAATTTGAACATTATTTGGCAATTGGATAATTTGCGTTAATGTGTCATTATTTTAGAACCATTTTCTTCTTGGATAAATAAAAGTAATTGTTTCTTTTTTGGGAATCTAGATCTTTAGCATAAGAGAAAAAGAAGTACAATTATAGAATCAAGAACTTGAGTAGGAAGACTATGTCATTAGACCTGGACTAGAAAAGTCAATATTAACTTGTGTTTTTAAAAGAACAAAATCAGTTAATTAAAAGTGCTTACCTTTCGTAGTTTTGTCCATTGAAATGGCACATCACCCCAAAATGTACTCTGGCTACCATATTCTAGTCTCTAACACTCTTTTGCCACTGAAGGCACCTTGGGAGAAATGTCAGGTTCCATGCTCTGGGCTGAAAGTTCAAGGTGAGCCTAAACATACCTATTTGGCCAGAAAGCCAGAGGTGTGTGAGGTGGGACCTATGGGAATCCTTATATTTTTTGTGTAGCATTTATGTAATCTAAATATCTTAAAAAAAAAATTAAAAGAAAAAAGGTAGTGAGGTCAAAAAAGGCACAGGAGCCGATCTGAAAGGGACTCCTGCTGGTCAAAGTTGAGAGCTTTGGCTGAGTGCAACTGGCAGACAGTAAACCTGAAAATTCATGAGTCCGAAATGATGCTCAAAAGGAGCAAAAGTTTACATCAAGGAAGGTGGATTAAAAAACATAGAATGTATTTTTGCTGAGACTTTTCATGGAATGATGTTGGTATTACTGACTCATTTATTGTAAAGATGAAGAAAACAGAAACTAATAAACATGAATACATCAGTCAGAAGTTATTTTTATGACTCATGGGAAAAAGAAGTAAAAGACCCTGTAGGTTGTGACCTTGAGTCAGGCAATGCCACATAAAAGATCAAAATTCAATTGGAACTGAGACTGGGAAGGGATCAGACTTACATATTATGTGAATGTGTGGTTTTCTTTCAAATAGCTGCTAGATGATTTTCCACTTAAAGATGTTTTAACTCCATGTCGTATTTGCAACTTTCTAGTACATTGAATGTCCACAGAGTCTTTTTTTTTTTTTTAAACAATGGAAATTTATTCTCTCACAGTTCAGGAGGACAGAACTCTGAAAGCAAGGTGTCAACAAGGTTGGTTCCTTCTGGAGACTAAGGGATAAATCATTTTCCCTTTTAGTTCCTGGTACTCTTTGGATTGTAAATTCATCACTCCAAGCTCTCTTTCCATCTTTAAATTGCCTTCCCCTCTGTGTCTCTGTGTGTCCCTTTCAACAGCTAATAAGGATGTTCTCATTGGATTTAGGGCCTGCCCTAATCCCATATGCTCTCGCCTTGAAACTTAACTAAATTTGCAAAGACTATATTTCCAAATAAGGTCATATTCTGAAGTTCCAGAGGACATGAATTTCTGGAGGATGCACACTATTCAACTCACAACACAAATGTTCCTAGCAACATTATTCACATTAGCTAAAAGGTGGAAACAACCCAATGTCTATCAATGGCTGAATGTCCACAGTTTTTTTTTTTTTTTTAAGATTTACTTTTATTTATTTATATATCCCCCCCCTTGCTGCTTGTGCTTGCTGTGTTCATTTGCTTTGCATTTTTCTGTGTCTGCTTGTCTCCCCCTGTTGCATCATCCTGCTGAGTCAGCTCACTGGGCAGTGGCTTGCCTTCACCAAGAGGCCCCAGGAGCCAAACCCAGAGCCTCCCATGTGGTAAACCAGAGCCCAACCAATTGAGCTACAGCTTGTTCCCCACAGAGTCTTAATACCTTTTAGCAAGACTATTGCTGAAATGTATATAAAGAGACAGTAATTTGGTACATTTTAATTATATTAGGTTAAAGAATTTTATGAAAGAATTGTGCCATATTTTTTGTTAAGAATTAAAGAGATCAATTGACATTCAAAATGTCCAATGGAAGAAAGCCTATAGAAGTTAACTCATTTATAATTTTATGTTTTCTTTGGTGCTTTTCTGACTCTATGTGAATTGTATGTTTGAATTAAAACCAATTCTAAATCCAGAAAATAATAATAAAAAAATCCAATTGGATTTAACATAATGAAAAGGAAAGCCACAGACTGGGAAAAATATTTGCAAAACACATATTTAATAAATGAGTCATATCCAAAATATATAAAGAATTCTTAAAACTCAAAAATAAGAAAACAACAAGCCAATTAAAAATATGCTAAAGTTCTGGGAAGATGGAGGATTAGAGAGGTAGAAGGATCACTTATCTCCCAGAAAAAGCAGCTAGAGGACAGGTGGAGACTGTATGGAGGGCTGCTCTGGGGCTCAGGATACCAGGGGAAGGTGAGACAATACCCAGAGGAAAGGGGTGAAGGAAAGGAGTCTCAGCTGCCTGGAAAAATCCTGTGAGTAAAGCTGGTGTCCATCCCCCCACCCTCAGGCAAACAGCAGTCTGTGGACTGCAGTGGCTGTGGACTATGGTGGCTGCAGACTGAGGGGGTTGCAGGGGTCCTCTTCCCCAAGAAAAGGGAGAGAGTGAGACTCAGCCTACAGCAAATTCAGATTTTGGCCAGCAAACTTGGTCTGCTGCATTGGCAGGGTCGCACACTTACAGGCCAGGTGGGGCCATGACAGCAGGGAGCTAAAGATAATTTGCCTTCTCACACACCTTTCCTACTGCTCTGGGCTGGTTGCTAGGAGGCAGAGGGAGGGAGAGTGCAACCAGCCAAGGGAGGAGAAAGTTTGTTTGTGAGGGTTGGCCAGCCCTGAAGACATTGCTTTTGTACCACCCAATGCGGAGTTACATTGAATGATGCATTCCTCCCTAGCAACTGGGGTCTAAGCTGAGAGGTCTGACAAGTGGTAGACCAGAAAAGTGGATGACAAAGGAAAATATAATAATAAACTTAAAAAAGAGGCAATCAGGTGCCTTTACTACCTCTCTCTCCAAGGCCCTTGGAAACTGGCCTGAACCTCATTATTGGGTCCTTAGCCTTGGTTTGAGCAGTTAAACAGGGGCAATTCTAAATATTTAGAACAAGTTGAACCAAGACCCAAAGAATAGAGGTAGCACACAGCTACTTAACAGTAAATCCCTAGGCAGGAGAGAGAAATTAGACACTAGAGTAAACTCAGCATCAGAATTAGATGCCTAGACATCAGCAAAAATTACAAGCCATACTAAGAAAAAGGGAGATATGACTCAGGCAAAGGAACAAATCAAAGCTCCAGATGAGACATAGGACTTCAAACAACTAATCAATGGGGCTCATACAAATCTCCTAAATCATATCATGGAATTGAGGGACACCATGGCTAAAGAAATAAAGGACATTAGGAAGACACTGGGTGAACACACAGAAAAATTTGAAATCTTGAAGAGAAAAATAACAAAGCTTATGGGAATGGAAGACACAATAAGTGAGATTAAAAGCACAATAGAGGCACACAACAGCAGATTTGGAATCATGGAAGAAAGAATCAGTGATGAAGAGGACAGAACACCTGAAAGTGAAAGTGAAAAGACAGAAGAACAGAGCGAGAAAAGAATGGAAAAAATTGAACAGGGGCTCAGGTAGTTGAATGATAGCATAAAGTGCACTAGTATAAGTGTTATGGGAGTTCTAGAAAGAGAAGAGAAGGAAAAAAGGGCAGGAAGAATATTTTAGGAAATAATGGCCAAAACTCTCCCAACTCTCAAGAAAGACATGAATATACGTGGTCAGGAAGCACAGCACATTCCAATCAGAGTAAATCCAAATAGAGCTACCCCAAGACACATAATATTCAGAATGCCTAATGCCAAAGATAAAGAGAAAATTAAGAAAGCAGCAAGGGAGAAGTGAAACATCACATAAAAGAGATTTAATGTGGATTTCTCTTCAGAAACCATGGAGGCGAGAATGCAGTGGTATAATATAATTAAGGTACTGAAAGAGAAAACCTGCCAACCAAGAATCTTTATCCGGCAACACTGCCATTCAAATATGATGGTGGGCTTAGTTTCACAGATAAACAGAAACTAAGAGAGTTTGTACAGAAGAATCCTGCTCTACAGGAAACACTAAAGGGAGTTCTACAGTCAGAAAAGAAAAGAGAGGAAAGAGAGGCTTGGAGGAGAGTGTAGAAGTGAAGACTATCAGAAAGGGTAACTAAAAGGGTAGAAAGATGGACAAAAATAAGATATGATATATGAAAGACAAAGGATAAAATGGTTGAAGTAATGCCTTTACAGTAATAGCACTGAATGTTAATGGATTAAACTCCTGAATCAAAAGACAGTTTGGGAGAATGGATAAGAAAACATGAGCCATCCACATGCTGTCTGCAGGAGACTCATCTTAGACCCAAGGATGCAAATAGACTGAAAGTGAAAGGGTGGAAAAGATATTTCATGCAAATAGTAACCAAAAAAGAGAAGGGATAGCTATACTTACGTCAGACAAAACAGACTTTAAATGCAAAAAAGTAATAAGAGATGCACAAGGCCATTATATATTAATAAAAGGGACAATCCACCAAGAAGAAACAACAGTCATAAATATCTATGCATGTAAACAGGGTGCCCCAAAACACATGAGGCAAACTCTGGCAAAACTGAAAGGAGAAATAAATGTCTCCATAACAATAGTTGGAGACTTCAACATACCACTCAAATCAATAGATACAACACCTAGAAGATCAACAGAAACAGATAACTTGAGCAATATGATAAACAGGCTGGACCTGACAGACATATACAGAACATTGCACCCCAGATCAGCAGGTTATATTCTTCTCAAGTGCTCATGGGTCTTTTCCCAGGATAGATCTTATGTTGGGCTGCAACACAGCCCTCAATAAATTTAAGAAGATTGAAATTATACAAAGCACCTTCTTTGATCATAATGGAACAAAGCTGGAAATAAATAATAAGCAGGAAAGGGGAAAATTTGCCCTATATGGAGGTTAAATAACATGCTACTAAACAATCTGTGGGTCACAGAAGAAATTGCAAGAGAAACTAGTAGACATTTTGAAAACCAGAACACAATATATCAAAACATATGGGATACAGAGAAGGCAGTGCTGAGAGGGAAATTTATAGCCCTAAATGCCTATATTAAAAAGAAGAAAGAGCTAAAATCAATGGAAACAAATTGAGAGCTCAGAAATTGACCCTTGCCTCTGGTCAACTGATTTTCATTAAGCTTACTAAGTCCACTTTTCTGGGACAGAACAGTCTCTTCAACAAATGGTTTTGGAAGAACTGGATATCCATAACCAAAAAGAATGAAAGAAAATCCTTATCTCATTCCCTATTCAAGAATCAACTCAAAATGGATCAAAGACCTAAATATAAAAGCCAGGACCATAAAACTCTTAGAAGAAAATGTAGGGAAACATCTCTAAGAGCTTTTAGTAGGTGGGGGGTCTCTTAAACCTTACACCCAAAGCACAAGCAACAACTGAAAAAATAGATAAGTGGGACCTTCTCAAAATTTAAACACTTCTGCACCTCAAAGGACTTTGTGAAGAGGGTAAAAAGGCAACTTACTCAATGGGAGAAAATATTTAGAAATCACACAACTGACAAGGGTCTAATATCCATGATATATAAAGAGATCCTACAACTCAGCAATAAAAAGACAAATGACCTGATTAAAAAGTGAGTAGACACTTTTCTAAAGAAGAAATACAAATGGCAAAAAAACACATGAAAACATATTCAACATCACTAATGATCAGGGAAATGCAGATCAAAGCTACAATGAGATATCATTTCACACCTACTAGAATGACCACTATTAAAAGAACAGAAAATTACAAGTGCTGGAGAGGATGTGGAGAGATGGGAATGCTTATTCACTGTTGGTGGGAATGTAGAATGGTTCATCTATTGTGGAAGTCTGTTTGGCAGTTCCTAAGGAAGTTAGATATAGATCTGCCATGTGACACACCAATACCATTACTAGGTATATACCCAGAAGATCAGAGAGCAGTGACACGAACAGACATCTGCACACCAATGTTCATAGTGATGATACTCACAATTGCCAGAAGATGGAAACAACCCAGGTGTCCATCAACTGACAAATGGATAAACAAATTGTGGTACGTACACATGATAGAATATTATTCAGCTGTAGAAGAAATGAATTCATGGAGCATATGACAAATGGATGAACCTGGAGGACATTATGTTGAGGGAAGCAAGCCAGACACAAAAGGACAAGTATTGTATGATTTTGCTATTATGAACTAAATATAAACTCATGGAGTTAGTAGGTAGAATATAAATCACCAGAGATTAGAATGTGGTAGAGAATGGAAATGGAGGTTTAATCTGTGCAGAATTGGTAAAAACTTGTTTATAAATGTTTGGAAATGAATAGAAATGAAAGCACATCATAAGATTTGTAATTAGTAGTACTAACATAATGGATATGAGTGTGATTTTTTTTTTTTTGGAGTAATTGATTATACCAAATGCCATCGATTGTATTCTTTAGATAAATTATATGGCTTATGAGCAAAAAGAAATAATAGGGGGAAGCAGATGTGGCTCAAGCATTTGGGTGCCTGCCTATCACATGGAGGGTTCCGGTTCGGTTCCTGGTGCCTCCTAAAGAAGACAAGCAAGACAGTGAGCTGACATGATGGGCTGGTGCAGTGAGCTGACACACCAGTATGACATACCAAGATGACACAATGAGAAGACACAATGAGGAAGCATAATGAGAGACACAACAAGCAGGGAGTGGAGGTGGCTCAAGAGATTGGGCCTTTCCCTCCCACATGGGAGGTCCTGGGTTTGGTTCCCGGTACGTCCTAAAAGAAAAAGAAGATGTGCAGACACAGAGAGCAGACTGTGAGCATGAAACAATGGGGGGGGGGGCAATAAATAAATAAAATAAATCTTAAAAAAAATAATAGGGTGTAGGGTAGGTTGGCAGAAAAATACACCAAATATAACATATGGACAATAGTTAGTAGTAATACTTTGATGATGTTCTTTCATAATTAGTTACAAATGTTTCAAAATAATGCAAAGTATTTGTGATGGGAGATGTATGGGAGCCCCGAATGATGTTATACATGTTTTGTAAGTTCACAACTTTTACTATACACTTATTGTTTATATATGTTCATGTATGAATGATACACTTCAATAAATTGTTTTTAAAGATGAAATAAAAATATGCTAAAGATTTGGACAGACACCTCACCAAAAAAGACATATAGATGGCAAATAAGCACCTAAAAAGATGCTCAACACCATATGTCACTAGGTAACTGCAAATTAAAACAGCAATGAGATACCATTAGAATGGATAAAATCCATACAACTGACAACATCAAATGCTGGCAAGGATGTGGAGCAATAGGAACTTTCATTCATTGCATATGGAAATGCAAAATGGTACAGACACTTTGGATGACAGTTGGGCAGTTTTTTTTTTTTTTTACAAAGCTAAATATAAGCTTACCAGGTGATTAAGCAATCCCACTCCTAAGTATTTACCCAAATATATTGAAAACCTGCACACAAATGTTACAGCAGCTTTATTCATAATTACCAAACGCTGGAAACCACAAGATGTCCTTTAATAGGTGAATGGATAAACTGTGGT
>PVKH010038148.1:0-11365 GCA_004027955.1 Chaetophractus vellerosus | reverse complement strand
TTCCATTCACAGCCGGCTCTCAGTTCGCGGGTGGCTGGCTGCGCTCCATCCGTGGGCGACCTGTCCTGCCCGTGGCGGCTTTTGCCCTGTCCGTGGCAGCTTTTTGCCCTGCCCACGGCGGCTCTGGCCCGCCCATGGCGGCTTGCCATTCTCAAGGCGATCTGCCCGCTAGGAGAGGTCCCCGGGAATCGAACCCGGGGCCTCCCATGTGGTAGGCCGGCGCCCTATCCACTGGGCTATCCAGCCGGCCCTATATCTCTTTTAAATATTGGAAGATTTTACCAGTGAAATCAGCTGGGTTGAGAGGTTTCTTTTGATAGAATTGTTTAGAACTAAATATATATTTCTTTAATAATAATGGGTCTATTCAAGTTACTTATTTTGTCTTAAGTAAGTTTGGAGAGTTTGTGGGTTTTGAGGAATTGGTCCATTTCATCTAAATTGTCGATTTTTATGTGTCTAGAGTTATTCATGATATTCCCTTATGGTCCTTTTAATATTTGCATGATCTAGCGTGATATTCCCTTTTTCATTTTGCTATTGGTATTTGGTGACTTCTTTTTTTCTCTTTCAGTCATACTAGAGATCTATCAATATTATTGATCTTTTGGATTTATTTTCTCTCTTCTGTCCTTTTTTCAATTTTATTGATTTCTGCACATATTTTTCATCATGTCCTTCATTCAGCCACATTTGAATTTATTTGGTCTTTTTTCCCTAGTTTCTTACGGGGAAAATTTAGATAACTGAGTTGAGACCTTCATCTTCATAAAAACATTTAAAGATACAACACAGCTTTATATGACTTATACAAAATTTGAAGTGTTGCATTTTAATTTTCATTCAGTTCAAAATATTGTCAAATTTTCCTTGAGACATTATCTTGGGATATTTCTATGTTACCCTTCTGTTATTTATTTTAGTTTAATTCTATTATGGAAAGAGAAAATATTTGTATTGTTTCATTTTTTAAATATTTTATGTCCCAGGATATAGTCTATCATGTATATACAATTTGCAAATATTTCCTCCCATTCTGTAAGTTGTCCTTTCACTTTCATGTGATGTCTTTGCAGCACAATAAAGTTAAATTTTTATGAGGTCCAGCTTATCTTTTTTTTTCCTTTTTCCCCCAGGCTTTTGGTGTTATGTTCATGAATCTTTGCCAAATCCAAGGTCATGAAGTTTTAACCCAATGTTTTCTTCTAAGAGTTTTAAAATTTTAGTGTTTATATTTAGATCTTTGATTCATTTTCAGTTAACTTTTGTATATTATGTACAGTAAGATTCCAATTTCAATCTTTTGCATGGGGCTATTCAGTTGTCCCAGCATTATTTGTTGAAAAGACTATTCTTTCTCCCATTGAATGATCTTGGTACCCTTGTCAAATCAATTGACCATAGATGCATGAGTTGATTTCTGGACTTTAAATTCTATTTCACTGATCTAGATTTTACACAAAAACCACAAGCAACAAAAGAAAGAATAGATAAAATGAACTTCATCAAAATTAGACATTTTGTATATCAAGGAACATTACTGAGAAAATGAAAAAAACCCACAAAATGGGAGAAAATATTTACAAGCCATATACCTGACGAAGGTTTAGTATGCATAATATATAAAGAATTTTTACAAGTCAACAACAAAAAGGCAAGCAACACCATTAAAAATTGGGCCAAGAATTTGAATAGACATTTCTCCAAAGAAGATATACAAGTGGGCAAAAAGTATATGAAAAGATGCTCAACATCATTAGCTCCTAGATAAATGTAAATTGAAACTGAAATGAGATTCTACTTCACACCCACTAGAAGGACTATTAAAAAACAATAATAATAACAAATGTTGGCAAGGATATGAAGAAATAGGCACCTCAGTACATGGTTAGTGGGAATGTAAAATGATGCCGCTGCTGTGGAAAACAATTCAGTAGCTCCTCAGAAAATTAGACATAGAATTGCCTACAGTTATACTTCAAGGTATATACTCAAAGGATTTGAAAACAGACTCAGGCAGATATTTGTACACCAATGTTCATCACAGAATTATTTGCAAGAGCCAAAAAGTGGAAGTACCCTAAGTATCCATCAAAAGATGAATGAATAAGGGAGCAGGTGTAGCTCGATGGTTGAGCACCTGCTTCCCATGTACGAGGTCCTGGGTTCAAACCCCAATACCTCCTAAAGAAGAAAAAATAAATAAAAGATTGCGTGTCTATACAATGGAATATAATTCAGCCATAAAAATGGAATGAAGTACTGGTACATGCTAAAGCATGAATTAACCTTGAAGACATCATGCTGAGTGAATGGAGCTATACAAAAAAGGGAAAAATTATCGACTAATTTCTCTTATATGAAATACTTAAAATAAGCAAATTCATAGAGAAAGAGAGCAGAATAGTGGTTACCAAGGGTGAGGGGAAAGGGGGAATGATTGCTTAATCGGTATGCATTACAGTTTGGCATGAGAAAAATAGTCTGGAAATAGTGGTGAAAATTACACAATATTCCCAGTGTACATAATGTCACAGAAGTACCCACTTAAAAATGATTAAAATGATCTTTAGCCTATGTATATTTTGCAGCAATTAAAAAATAAATGTTTTAAAATAGAATTAATGGCATGAGTGGAGGTGACAGAATATTCAGGTTCAGAGTATGTACTAGAAAAAGAGTCAACAGGACTTGCTGATGAATGAACTGTGGCTGATGGCAGTGGAGAGAAGTATTAAGAATTGTTCTCTAGGCTCTTGGGTTAAGTAGCTTGAAGATGGTTGGGAAGTTGAAATGGGAAGGACTGGGGAGGATCATGGGGATTATCAGTTTGATTTTGGACATGAAATTCAACAGGAGATATCAAATATCCAGTTGAATTGTAAATGTGATGTTAAGAGGTGATGAAAGGGCTAGATAACAGCTTTGAGAGTCATGAACAAATGGAGGCTATGAAAACCTTGGCAGGGGATATTATCTAGGACAAATGTGTACACAGAGAAGAAAAATATATCACAGGACCATGCCTTGGGTCACTCCAATGACTAAGGAGAAGTGGATGCAGCCAGCAAAAGAATGAGGTGAGTCACCTCTTCTCTCCGCTTTGGTCTAATAGCCCCATGATTTTTCCTTCAGTCAAGGCCCAGGAATCTGAAGATCCCATTTCTAATCACACCCTACTCATCTTTAAGCTCATCCTCACAATCACTCCAGCTGAATTTACCACTATCATCATAACATTTAAATCCTTCATTCTTCCCCATTACCAAAGCCTGTCATATCTTCTTCTGGCTCCTTTTGCTTCACAATTAGTGTGTGACCATTGCAACAATACCTTTATCAAGGTCATAGAATCCAGGAGCCGGCTGTATAGCCCAGTTGGTAGGGCACCGGTTTACCACATGGGAGGCCCCAGGTTCGGTTCCCGGGCCTCCTCGAATGAGCAGACCACCTTGAGAAAGCAAGCCAATGCAGGCGGGGCATGCAAGCCCCCGTGGGCGGGCAAAAAGGCAAGCCAACGCAGGCAAAGACAAGCCCCCGTGAGCAAGGGCGAGCCTCCATGAGGAGGTGGGCCGCCGCTCACCAGTGAGCTGACTCGGCAGGTCGCCCCAGCAGGGGAAGACAAGCAGACACAGAGGAACGCAGAGAAAAATGAACACAGCAAGAACAAGCAAAAAGGGGGATGTGTAATAAATAAAATAAATCTTTAAAAAAAAAAAAGATCATAGAATCCCTGACTTCCCCAAATTCCCTGGTACAGCCCTGGAGTCCACAGCAGTGGATAATCTTTATCACTTGGGCTCACTATTCCTTATCCTAAACTGATGACCTTTGCTGCAGTAGCTTACAAAAGCATCTGGGAGCATCCACCACAAATTCACGGTTCTGAACACAACTGTCAGAATTGAGACATGAGCCCTTTCTGTTACTACACAATTTTAAGTGTATCCCTTATTGATTGCCAATCCTTCCAATCAGGTTTTTTTTCATAAATGTGCCTCAGGTTTTAAGTTCTCAGTTTTCTATCCTCTCACTCTCAGTAGAAGATGTTGCTTCTATTTCTCTGACAAATTGTAACATTTTTTCTTCCATTTAAATTATATCCCTTCCATTCTTTTGGAATTCTCTTTTTTTGACCATCCTAACCCATGTGACCTATATTTCCATCCCTTTATGTTCTCTTACTTGCTTTTTGAGTTACCCTTCCCAAACTCTTCTCACATACTTTTCCATGCTCACATGCATTGCCACTTTCTTTCTGCAAACACATTTAGATCTTTTCTCAAAGTATTTTTTCTCCAACTTACCATTTTCTATCTCTTTCCTCCATTGCCATACACCTTGATAAAGAAGTCTACACTTGCTCCCTGCACTTCATGGCCGCCTCTCCACTACTTGTCATATATTCTTAGCCCACCTCTTCAAGGACTCCCCGATCAGCCATTCTACCCTTCCACTCTAACTTTCTAGTTCTCCTCCTCCTTCATCTCTACCCTTGGTGACCACCTCCACCTTCTTTGTGAGCTTTCCTTGTTTCCCTGACATTAACCTCTTTTTCCCCACCTGTTTTTTAACTTTTTGCTCTATTTTGCTTGCTTTTGCTACTTTTTCACACTGTATTTATCATGTTTTCCTCAACTTTGTTTATTTTTTTGTTACCATCATCATCATCATCTCCTCTCTTCTCTGTTCACGATCTTGTTTCCCCCAAGGTCTCACCTTTCAAACCTTTTCTCTCTGACGTGCTTATCTTGCATTCACAGCTATCAGTTTATATTATATTAGTTGAAATTTTTTAGTACTTTAACCAATATAAAAGTGAACTCATTCTATCTTCCTCAAACTATGCCTTCTCTTGGCTTTGAAATTTTGATGAATAACATCATTCCTCCAGTTACTCAGGCCAGAAACTGCCAGAGAAATAGTTGAATACTTGTGTTTTGTTTTTTGTTGGCTATTCCTCAAACCTCCTAGTCACTTCCCAAGTAGCACAAGTCAAGTGAAATTCTTGCATCTTTATCTCTGGATTCTATCTTACTCCATCTGCCCTCTTTGTTGAGTGCTAGTCACTCTAGCTTGGATTTGTATACTGCTTCTTGGATCCTCTTTGAAATTCCCATCTCTTTATAATATAATTTGTGTATCCATCTCAATTTACTATATCTTACTTCCACATTAATCTTCCTAAAGCAGAGATTTAATCTTTAATTTGCCAATGCAAAATGGCTCTCCATTGCCTACTAAATTATGTCACATTAATCCTACTCAAAGTATGAACATAATTTCCCCTCCAAACTTTTTCCCCCTTACTTTTATTCTTAGTGTATTCTCCACCCAAATATTCACCAAGTCCTGAATACTACTTCATCTCTTAAAGTTTATTTATTTATTTACTTCTTACACTATTTCCTCTACATGACACATTTTATTGTCTCTATTTGTTGAAATGTAAAAATCACCCTTCTACATGAAGACTTCTCTTAACCTTCTTGACCTCTGAACCTATTGCCTACCCTGAAAAGGTCACCTCCCCCTTAAAGGCAAGACAAAGATCTGAAATGTGCTAGCAGGTAAGCTGGTGATCAGCTGATCCACAAAGGAAAATGATAAATTCTTAGTCAACGTCTGTATCTCTTAACACAAGATACAAATTGTTGAATGGGGTTGGTTAATTATAACTCGTTGGAAACAGATATGAGAAACCAATAAACCAGATAATGCAACAGAAAAGAGGAGCTGACAAAGGAAATGCAAGCTTTAGAGTGATGCTTAAAGGCTATATTTACCACTTTAACTTTCATAAATTAATTTGCAAAATGACGCTTGACTTGAATTCCTTAATCCTGCCTTGCTGCTGTCTAATGGCGTATGTAATGTCCTGCCTTGAATTCTAGTTGTCTTTGTCGTCCTGGTTTTCACCCAGGTTTTTTTTAATATATCTATACTAACAAACTCACAAATTTGAAGATCCCTATCCATAACAGTGACCCACCATGGCAGGCTTCCGAACGGGTGGGGCAGTGATGGATTGGCAGCCCCTCAGCATGGGGAACATATGAGGGGCTTAAAGCATCTCAGAGATCACGCACCCTCCCCCTCCCCAACCTTCCTCCCAGACCAGCTGTTCACTAGTGTGCACCATCACCTAAGCCGGATTGTAGGTGCCTTCAAAGCAGCGGTCAGCTATATTCATTATTGTGCCCCAATTAGTACAAGGTTATAGCTGGGACTAAACGAGTCTCTGCCGTGATTGAAGGACTAGGCAATTTGGATTAAAAAAAAAAACACACACAAAACTCCATAGTTTCCTTAATTAAAGAATTCGGGTAATTTTTCCACTTGAAATAATGTAAGAACCTCTTCATTGAGGGCAGATACCATGAGTTCATACTTCCCTCTGAGAATTACTCAACAAAATATCTGATTCTATTCTCTTATTACAATGTTGAAGCCCGGAAATTCATAATTTCAATCATTCACAATGGAATGCAGTTTTATTCCATACTCCAAAGACTTCTAATCTTTAACTCAAACTACTTTTTGTGAATCTAATGAGGGTAAAGAGATAATAGGACAAAATGTGTATGAGTTTGATTGGTCAGAATTCTTATTAAAGAGAAATATGTTCTCCACACAGATTATTTCATTAAGAGATAAGATGAAATATTTGACAAAATATCACAACCAGTAATTCAATTTCTTTTCAGAAACAATTTGGCACCTCTCAAAAGATAAGTATGGGGAAAAAATGTAAAAGGAGCCTGGTGTAAATGATATATTTTTAAGGCAATGTTGATAAAGATCTATGTAAGTATATCAAGCCCAAGATAAAATATAAAATCCCTCTTGATGAGTAAACTTTCTTATAATTTCTAATGCTAGTTTAAACACATGTAGAGGAGTAATACAAAAGGGGCTTAAAGTTAACTCCTGGGAGCCTGTTCTATATCAGGCACTTTTCTAAGTACATTGCTTCCCCCATATTAATGAGTTATTAACCCTATCAAATTCTTGACATGTATTTCTCTAACATCTTAATAAATTTGCAAGGTAAATATTGTTTTCTTCACTAACATAATAAGAAAACAAAACTCTGGTAACTTAGTGCCTGGCTGATTTGAGTTTGGGCTTGCGTAACTCCAAAGACTTTCATGTTACCACACAGAGAATATTTCCCAGCCATACTGCATATCTGGTGAAGTATGATATGACATGTCTTATGTCTTTTGTCCCTTCCTTTGCTTACCACCATGTTTAGATGTTATTTAAATAAAAGTAGGGAAATTAGAGGTCCACCAACAAGGAACCTTTGCTATGTAACCAGTTCTCTTACTATACTGGAATATACCATGCGGATTTGAGTACTTTTAATAAAATGCTTTATGCAGCAGAATTGGTATTCTCTCTTTCTCTTACACACACAGAGACACTAACAAGCAGGTTATATGTTTTGCATAGTTACAATATGAAAAAGAGTAAACTGGAAAATGATATTTCCTAGAGAGATAAAGACATAAACAAAAAAGTTACCAAAACCACAGGAATAAAAAAAAAACGTAGAATTCTTGTTATAAAAGTGCTCTGAAATTCACAATATCCAAAGAATGAGCAATGCCTGCCAAACCATGCACTATGAGAATGCACTTGCTATTTCCTATTGCCTCATACACTGTGTCTTGGAGAGCCCATCTGCTATTAACAGATGCTTAGTTGCCAAGAAGAATTTTGTTTCATGCTTTATGGTGAAACAATATAACATAAAGCAGTGCTTAAGGTCACCTTATCTAAATTGATTACTGATAACCACAAATTGATCCAAGTAAAATTGTGATTCTTCTAGAGAGGTCCCCGAGGAAAGAACCAATAGTGCAGGTGTTCGTAGGGTTTGTCAAAGCAAGGCAAGGGTTATTTTAGGTTTCTAGGTCAAGAGAAGTGATTTAAGAACTCATGAGACATAAATAAGTTTTTCAGTTACATGTTGGATAGTTCTCTATTTTTGCATGTGTGTCTTCATCAAATGGAACTGGGGTCCTTTTGACCCTGTGCTTGGGAGAGATCTTGAAATAGAGCCCCCACTCTTCACATGCTTGAAGGAGAGAACTAGGCAGATCCAATCACAAGGAGAGATCTTAGAGATCTGCTTTCTTTCCTTGGATTTTAGCCCAAGTCTGTCACTGTGTCCCTGTATAAATACAAGTCACCAGGTGGAGATTGTGTGTTAATTCTATAGAATCAATAAAAACAGCTAAATTAAGTGATTAAGGCCTCAAAATCCACTCTGAGTTTTAGAATATTAGGACAAGATTAAGTGTATCATAGCCTAATCTATATGTACTGTTGGGATGCAGTACATACATTCTACCTGAAGACATAGTCTTTTCTAAGCACAGACTTATCAGAAAATGTTGAAAATGTCATAGGATTCCCATGTATTGATTTTCCCAGCAGTTAGATTAAAATATTATATACAGTCCAGGACTTTTAGAAAATTATTCATTTCATTCTAGAACAGTGTTTTTGAAAATGTGTTTCAGAAGGATAATGGTTCTGCAAGGCAAAACTCCAGGCTGAAGGCATGAAGCAACCATTTGAGGACCCTTGGGAAATGAATAGTAGCAAATGGATTATAGGAGAAAACCAGAATTGGGGTATCACTGAAACCCCCGTGAGTTTACCTATTTTCCCCGTCGGGTGTCTACTGGTGTGGATAGTTGGCATTTGAAACTCAGAAGTGGACTTCAACGTGTACAGAAAGAGAAGCTCCAGTTTAGATTTGAGGACTGGGAAAGGGTCCCCTCCTAGTGAGGAAGAAGGCAAAGGAACTGTACTTTGGTAAGTTTCTGTGTGAAGCGTTGCTATTCATTTTCAACATTCCATATTAAGTGTTAAACCATTCATTTAAAAACGACGGCGACAATTTCCGATTGTATATTGCATCCCACAGCCATCAGTAACCTGATATACAAAGGAGCTTCATAGAAATTCATAGGGAGGAAATCGTGTAGATGACATTTCCTTTCATGGGTTGCATGACCTATCCCTGCCCCTAGTGCCTGCTTCTCCCGATTGCCAGAGACCCTCGAAGCAGGCTGGCAATGGCACCAGGGGACTGCTCAAGAGAAGAGCAAGGCGGGTTAGGCTGATCGGGATCCACACCGATTGCCTGAGATGTGTCAGCGGTTCTCCTTCGCTGCTTCATCATCAGGCGTTTTGAAGCTCTGCCTCAAATGCTCGCACTTTTTAAAGAGCACATCAGCAGCACAGCTCACCGGAATTTGTGAAAATTAATGAGATTAGGTAACTGCTAAAAAATAGTTGAAGGTCTCAGGAGAAAAGTAGTCAGGAAAACATTCCAGCAAATGGAGAGGAAGGTGCCCTAAACCCTTCTTTTTTACCACATTCTTCACTGTGTAGGGGGAGTTAAAACAATTTGGGAACGCTGCGAAAGTTCTCCTACGAAAATATTTGGGATAGTTATATCTCAATCGTCGAATGAAAGTCCAGTTTAAAATTATTGCAGGAAATTCTGTGCTCTAGTCATTTTTGTAAATGAAAGAATCTTACAAGAACTGACAACTTGATGTGGAAAAACACTTTGGGTCATTTAGTCTATCCGATGTCACTCCGATGCTACACTCTCTTTCCAGGTCATTTACCCAGAATATTTGAATTATTTTCTGGAATACATATTTTCCAGCTCATCCTTGTAGACTCCTATCTCCCAACATATTTTGCGTCTCTGTGTTTTAAATAAGATAACCATTTTCCCTCATTTAATCCTTTCAGGGCTCTTCTGAAGAGTATCTTTTTGAGTATGGCACCATACTGATGTTTACAGGACAAGGTTTATTTATACATGAGTTTGGTTTCCAATATTTTCAAATTCCCTTAATTCTCTGTATGAGAAAACAAATGCTATTCTGTATCCGATGAGGTAAAATAAACCTTTTCAAAGAACTCTGACTTAGACTTTTCCACTCTCCTTCCTATCACCGAAGTAACTACACCAAGACAATTATTGTTCAATGAGAACTCTACAGGATTTAACTGAGAAAATAGGGTTGACCTCGTTAGCGGTCATAGGAATGGCGCAAACTTGGGTGCACTCCCAAACAATAAATGGTCCCAGGAAATGCTAACATTTATTTAAGCTAAAACACTTCTTGTAACTCTAAGAGCTCTTTTCACAGACTGTTTGATGATCTCCACTTTACCTCTTAATAACCTGTGTTGCATCTATTCTTTCTATGTCAGAAAAGGGGGTTTCCAAAACCACCAAGCAACTGTCTGACTGTTTAAGAGGTTTGTTTTTTTTTTCTTTCCTGGGTAATGCCTAAAATAAAACTGCAGTTTATATAGAAATAATTCTTTATATGGAAATAATTCTTTGACATTATTTTAACTCACTTTTAAATTAATGGATATTGATACGTAAAAGAATACATGTCTTATTGGAATTTCTAAAAATACAAAAATGCATGAAGAAAAAGGATTAAAAATCAGCTAAAATTCCAAATTCACATACTTTGTTTTCTGCTTGGATACTAGTGTCCTCATACTTCAAGACTTTCTTAAAAATTATTCCTATTTATATATTTTTCTGAAGTTCTAGAGAGCTTTTCCAATCTAATTGAAGAAATTGTTCTTCCTCTACACTATGATCATTTCTTTTCTTTTAATTCTGGTCTGATTCTCAGAGACAAACTCTCTAGGTACTGGAGCTGGATCTTTACCTCTCATATCTTCTCTATTTTTTTAGGAAGCAAATCTTTGTTCTTTTCATCTAATACGGCATCATGGTTGCATCCCCCCCATTACTGACTTTATTTCTTTCACTATCACTGAAAATGTACTCTTAAAATAAAGTTGAAATAAAGACTTTTTCCGACACACAAAAGCTGAAAGTGTTCATCACCAGCAGGCTGTACCATAAGATGTTAAAGCAGGTCCTTCAGGCAGAAGGAACATGATAGAAACATGGATCTGGACAAGACCACTGGAAACAGTACAGTCTCTTTGAAATGATGGAAGAGTATTATTATTCCAATCGTACTAGAAAACTGGGCAAGTGTTTCTTGAAAATTGGCAAATTTCTGTATGATACAAGTCAATGCAATCACACTAATGGTCAAATCCAACAGGGCAGCATATACTTCCACCCAAAACAGTGAATGAAAGCCCTGCTTCATCAGAACTCCAATATGTTCTAGATAAAAGGGAGCTGAGGTTGAGGGTAGTGGTGGACCAAGTTGGTGGATATACTGACGAAAGGGCAATGAGTTCCTAGGATCAGAGCTTTTGGATCCACACTTGCCCTTAAATTTAATTGCTGCTCAGGGGAATTCCACAGTGACCTCAGGGGCTA
>PVKH010038147.1:0-11365 GCA_004027955.1 Chaetophractus vellerosus | reverse complement strand
GCTGGCGGGCGACTCTGCTATGCTTGCGAGTGACTCTGTTCTGCTCCTGGGTGACTTGACTTCCCCGTGGAGGCTTTTTGCCCTGCCTGTGGCAGCTTTTTGCCCTGCTCACTGCGACTCTGCCAAGCCTACAGCAGCTTGTCCCCTCAAGGCGGTCTGCCCCACTCGGAGAGGCCCCTGGGAATCAAACCTGGGGCCTCCCATGTGGTGTACCAGCGCCCTATCCACTGGGCTACAGCCGGCCCCTGAAATAGACATTTTTAAACAGAGAGAAATAAAGCATTATCTCCCAAGACCCCACCAATATACCACAAGCTTAGAGAATAATAGGGCTATTTGCACTGTTAGTAAAAAGAAAAGGCTGCCTGCATTGGGAATGAGAACAACTCCTTTCCTAGAAAGGATCTTCCAAAAAGAAAAGAATCAATTGACCTGCAAGGGCTTTCTAAGAAAATAGAACACTGGAACACATCCTACACAATTGAGTTTAATCACAAATTGTGATAAGCCAGTTTTGGTCTAGTAAAGATAGTTTATTAGAATGGATTAGCGATGGATTAGCCAACCATACTGATTATTCTATACTAGATCCTGGCTTTTTAAGATATGTATTCCCCCATGTAATAAGGAACTTTAATGTCAGCTAGTCATTTTAAATCCACCCCTACCTAGAAAGTCCCTAAATGCCTTTATAAGTAACTGTGACCAGTTGGCTATTGAGACGCTCATTCTCTTTTCAGTTTGAGATCTTTCCCTGGTGAAAGTTGATCTCTTGCAATAAATCCTTTAAATGCCTTCATTTATGTGATAAATTGTTTCTTTTGACAATGCTTTGATGAAATTATATTCCACATCTAGAGATTCTGTTGACCTCATTCACAAAACCTCCAGAAAGAACAGTTACTTTGAGGGGTCTCTGAGTAGAAATAATCTTTAAAATACTTATGGAGGGAGGTGCCTAGAGTGGTTAGATTTTATGATCTAACTGTTCTTATTCATATTAGAAGTATCTGAAACCAGAATGCATGGAAACAGACTATTGCTACTCCATGAAGGCCTATTGTGTTCTGAGTTCAAAAGTTGTCCAAGGAAGATGCTCATTTTAAGCAATTCAAACAATTACCCGATGGTTAGGAGTGATTGTCAAATCCACTCCACTGGGGAAACCATGAGATAAATCTGAGAGCAGAGATAAACAGCCATTTCAAAGAGAACCAAAACAAGGGAGGGAGCAATAGAGCAACATTCACTCATAAAGTGGAAATGATGTATTAAAGAACACACTGAAAAGGGTAGAAATTAAGTTTGGTGCCTTTAGGAGTAGGTAGATTCACTGTCAATAACAAAGTCTTTCAAAGACCTTCTGCTCTGATCACTGTGTCAGCCAAACCTGAGGATTCTATCCCAGCCATGGAAAACCTGGCCACCTGGTTCACTGATGGGACTTCTGGGTTGAAATCCATTTACTATTGGGAAATTATCTGCAATATACTTTGTAAATGGCATAACATTCGAGGAGGAGGACAAGAACAAGTGGTCAAGAGTTGAGAAACATATTTTCTGGAAGGGAAAGAATGGTTACTCCTCTACTCTCAGTGGATCATTTGAGTATTCACAGTCTTAGGAGAAGCCACTAACACTGGTGAAAGGTTAAGCAAATACATCCAGATTAAACAGAAGTCTGAGAATTTGAAAAAAGAAGTAAAGTGGGAAAAAAAACCTAGTTGCAGAAAGAAAGGATTTGAAGGCCTACTCAAACGCCTTAGTTAGATCCCTAGTGATAAACTATCTAGGTCTATAAACAGAGGAAGAACATCTGTTGAGTGAATGGATGATGCAACCCCATGTATTAGATGATGAAGCTACTGTGTCAAGGACCTGAACCCCACGCAAATGTGAAAAGCATTGCTTGAAAACAGCTGTAAGGGAAACTTCCTGAGGCCAAGGGTCAGGACATAGAAGTCAAGTGGATTATATGGGACCTCTCTACTAGCCCTGCTTAAATTGCCAAGCTATGACAAATACCAACCAATGGGTTGATTTAAAAAATGGGGTTTTACCAAACATGCATGTTATAATACAAGGCTCCCATACATCAACTCACCACCAACACCTTGCATTGTTGTGAAACATTTGTTACAAACTATAAAATAGCATTGTCAAAATATTACTACTAACTATAGCCCATATCTTACATTTGGTGTATTTTTCTGCAAACCCACCCAATTATTAAGGCCCTGTGTTAGTATTATACACTTGTTATAGTTCATGAGAGAAGGTTCTCATGTTTGTCCTGTTAACCACATTCCATCTCCCAGCATTGGATTCCCTGTATTATACAGCCTTCTGCTTTGTGCAATCCATTCAAAGTGTACATTCAGTGGCTCTCATTTTCAAACCAGAGTTGTGCTGTCATCACCTTAGTCAATTTTAAAATGTTTTCATTAATCCAAAATGAAAAATACCACACCCTCCTACACATGCCTATTGTTATCCCTTAGAATTGATATATCTTCTTTGCCATTGCTGCACAAATATTACAATATTACTATTAACTATCATCCATAGGTTACATTATTTGTAGTATATTTTCCTATGTATTACCATGTTGTTAATACTTTATAAAAGAACATTATTAAACTTATACTATTAACCATAATCTTTATCTACCACTGAAATCACTGTTATACAGTCCCTAGATTATTCTCTAGGTTCTTTTCAATTGATATTTACTTCCACTGACAATTCCTTTAAGCCACAATCACATTTCTAAATCAGCAGTGTAAGTTATGCTAATTATAATGTTACCATCAACTCTATTCATTTCCACACTTTTACAATAAACCTTATTAAAAATTCTATATACATTAAGCATCAGCTCCCATTCTCAACCCACATTCTATCTCCTAAGAGCCTACACTGTAGTGTTTACCTCTCTGAGTTTACTCATTATATTTAGTTCACATTAGTAAGACCACACAATGCTTGTCCTTTTGTGTCTGGCTTATTTCCCTCTACATAAATTTCCTCAAGTTTCATCCATGTTGAAATATGCATCTTGATTTCATTTCTTCTTAAAGCTGCACAGTATTCTATTGTATTTGCCACATTTTGTTTCGCCATTCATCAGTTAATAGACACTTGGGTTGGTTTCATATTTTAGCATTTGTGAATAATGCTGCTATGAATATTGGTGTGTAAATGTCAGTTTGTGTCCTTACTTTCAGTTCTGAATATATTCCTAGAAACAGGTTTGCTGGATCATATGGCAGTTCTATATTCAGCTTCTTGAGGTAATGCCAAACTATTTTCCAATGAGGCTGCACCATTCTACATTCCCACCAACAGTGAAGGAGTGTTCCTAGTCTTCCACATCCTGTCCAGCACTTGTAGATTTCTTTTTTTTTATATAATGGCCATTTGGATTTGTCTGCCAAAGCGGTGCCAATGCAACATACCAGAAATCTGTTGGCTTTTATAAAAGGTATTTATTTGGTGTAAAACCTTGCTGTCCCAAGCCACGGAAACTCCAAACCAAGGAGCCCTAAGAGATACTTTCTCACCAAAGTCAGCTAACACTTGTTGAAGCAAGATGGCAAGCGATTTCTGCCTGGTCTCTCAGGGTTTCCTGTATCAGTCTCTGGCATAGGGATCATTTCTTTCTGGGTCTTCTCAGCTGCTCAGCTGCTTTGTTCTCTACTGCTGCAAATTATCAGGCAAATGGCTCATCTTTCCCTGGGGGCTCCAGGATCAAAACTGATAAAGCTCTCTCTCTCTTCTTCTGTGTCTTCTTGAGTGAGTGCCAATTTATATCAGCCCACAAAGGGGTTGAGAACTCAACCTCAGGCATGGCCTAATGACATGGTCAAATCAAAAGTCACAAATTAATTTTATCAAGGAAACTTAAAACCTTTGAATTTAATACAATAAAAGGGTATCAAACCCAGAGGAATAGATTAGTTTACAAACATGATCTTTCTCTTTTTGGGTTCATAAATGATCTCAAACTTCCACACCATTCTATAAGGTGTGAAATGATATCTCATTGTAGTTTTGAGCTGTATTTCCCTAATAGCTAGTGATGTTGATAATTTTTTCCATGTGCTATTTTTGCTCATTGCCATTTCCTCTTTGGAGAAATGTCTATTGAAGTCTTTTGCCCATTTTTAATTGGGTTACTTGTCTTTTTATCATTGGGTTGAATGATCTCTTTATTTAACATGGATATCAAACCCTTATTAGATATGTGTTCTCCAAATAATTTCACCCATTCAGTAGGCTAATAATCTTCATTTCTGCACTCTTCTCCAAGTTTATTTTTTCCTTTCAAGATATAGCACTCCCTTTAGTATTTCTTGTAAATCTTGTCTTTTGATAACATACTCTGTTTTAGTTTGTATGTAAAGACTTGAAACTCATCCTCATTTTTGAAGGACAATTTTGCCAGATAAAGAATTCTTGGCTGGAAG
The DNA here is from genome assembly GCA_004027955.1 of Chaetophractus vellerosus. NCBI lineage: Eukaryota > Metazoa > Chordata > Mammalia > Cingulata > Chlamyphoridae > Chaetophractus > Chaetophractus vellerosus. The sequence continues at coordinate 6,896 of PVKH010038147.1, read as the reverse complement.
TTTTTTTCTCTTTCAGTACTTTAAATAAGGCATAGTACTTTCTTCTTGCTTCTATGGTTTCTAATGAGATATTGGCATTTAATCCTTTTGAGGTTCACTTATATGTGCTGCACTGTATTTCTCTTGCTGCTTTTAAAATCTTCCCTTTATCTGTCATTTGACATTCTGAATAGAAAGTGTCTCTGAGTAGGTCTACATGAATTTATTCTGTTTGGGGTGCATTGTCCTTCTTGAATATTGATATTAATGTATTTCATAAGATTTAGGAATATTCAGTCATTATTTCCTCAAATATTCTTTATGCTCCTTTTCTATTCTTTTCCCCTTCTGGGACACCAATAACACATTTTTTTTGTATTCATTGCATTGTCATCCAATCCCATGAGACCCTGTTCCATTTCTTTCCATTGTTTTTTTTTTTTGTTGTTGTTGTTGTTCTTCTGTCTATTCAAGTTCAGATATTCCATCCTCAATTACACTAATCCTGTCCTCCATCAGTTAAATATGGTGTTATATGCCTCTAGTGAATTTTTTATTTCATCCATTGTGTTTTCCATTCCCATAAGCTCTGATACTTTTCTTTGCAGGCTTTCAAATTGTTCTTTATGCTCATCTAGTGTCTTCTTAATATCTTTTAACTCTTTAGTCATATTTTCCTTCATCTCCTTGAATTGAATTAGAAGATATGTATGATTACCATTGACTGGTTGTCTTAAATCTTGTGTCTCATCAAGATTTTTGGTTTGGTTCTTGGCTGGGCCATATCTTTCTGTTTCTTAGTATGATTTATAAATTTTTGCTGATGTCTAAGCATCTGAATATTTTGGTGAATTTACTCTGACTGTCAATTTCTCTCTCTTGCTTAGTGGTTTAGTTTCACAGCTCTTCTTTGATTTTTGGTTCACCTTATTCGAAGTCTTTAAAATTGCTACACTTAAATTATCAAAATAGGGCCAGGGACTCACTAACAGAGAGCAGATCCAGTCCCAGGAGTTTGGGACAAGAGATACCTAAAAGCTGTTTTTCTTCTTGCAGTTTCCTAGCTGGTTAGCAGATGGTGCTCCTTGGTGAATCTTTCCATAGCGGTGTTTCTTTCAACCACCACTTGCCCATGATCCTGGTCTGGTCAGAGTCATGATTCAAAGCAGGCTCTGTTGGCCAAATTCACTGAAGAGAAGTCACTCTCCTCTCTCTGCTGCACCTTGCTTTTTCCCATGAAGGAAGATCCTGTTCTCTTTTCAGATGTCTTCAGTAAGCCAAAAGCTTTATCCTGGTTGGTCACCTTGAAGGTGCAGGATTGGTATTCTTCCCAGCAATGGGGTTTAGTAATTCATGGTTTTCATTTTGGCTTCTTTGTCTCTTTGTCCCTCGCCCTCCTGTGCAGCCCTCTCTTGGTCTGCAGATCCCCAAAACAGGGCCCTCAGACAACTTTCTGCCCTTCCTCAGTTGCTTTTGTGAGAGAGTTGAGCCTTGTCGACCTACTCCGTTCCCTCTTCCTAGAAGTTCTGCTTTTAGCATTTTGCTTTAGTGTGGAAATTTTGTTATAATTGATACAACAATATAATTATAATTATACTATTAACAATTGCCCATGGTTTATATTAGAGTTCAGTGTATTGTACAGTTTTTATTTTATTTTATTCTAGTAATATAAATACCACCTAAAATGCCCCTTTTAACATAATTCCTATATAAAATCCAGTAGCGCTAATAACATTTGTTGCACTACCATGACCACCATCCATTGCCAAAACTTTTCCATCACCCTAAACAGAACTTCTGTACTAGTTAAGCATTAATTCCTCTTTCCATATTCCCACCCCACCCCTTGATAACATACATTTTGATTTTTGACCTTCTATGAGATTGCTTATTCTAAAAATTTCATATCATTAATATACAATATTTTTCCCTTCGTGTATGGCTTATTTCACTCAACATGAGGTCTTCAAGCTTCATTTCTGTTGTCATATATACCAGAACTTCATTCCATTTTATGCCTGGGTAATATTCCTTTGTAAATATATAATGCCACATTTTGTTTATCCATTCATTTGTTGATGGTTTTGTTTATCCATTCATTGGGTTGCTTCCAACTTTTGGCTATTGTGAATGAACATTTGTGCCAGTACCATGTTGATTTGTCTACTGTAGCTTTGTAATAAGTTTTAAAATCAGAAAACATGAATCCTTTAATTTTGTTCTTATTTTCCAAGATGGTTTGGGAGACTTGCAGCCCCTTACCCTTCCATATAATTTTTATGACTGGCTTTTACATTTCTATAAATAAGGGTATTGGAACTGATACCACCAAGAAGGCCTGTTTGCCCAATGCACACAGAAACCAATACTGAGTCAAGAAAAGAAAGAGTTTATCTTGTGTTTGGGCAGCAATGAGACTGGAAGCAAGCCTCATATCAATCTACTCCCTAAAAATGGGTGTTGGGATTTAAATATGCCATCTAGGGAAGTTGGGATTATGGGAATGGCTAAGGGTGGGGTGAGATGATATGGCCAATCCAGTTTGGGAAAGGATGCTGACTAGCATGGCTAAGGATGATGTGGACCAATCCAGTTTGGGAAAGGCAGTGTTAACCAGAACATGTTCAGTTGCAAGTTTGCTTGGTCTTAAAATGTAGGCCATCATTCTCAGTGACTAGAACTGGTCAGAGTCAGCTTTAGCAGGGGCTGTAAGATGGAGAAGAAACAGTATCTTCTCTCATGAAGCAGCAAGCCTCCTATGAATAAACATGAGGAGTTGGGCATTTTAATGAAAGGGAAGTAAAAATTTCTAGAAACTTCTACAAACTAATAAGGGAAGGGCGACTCTGAAAAAAGGTCAGTAAGTGGCAGTTTGAAGGGAGTTGGTAAGTGGAAGTTTCAGAATGTTGATTGGGGCTGCATTGAATGTATAAATTGCTTTGGATATAATTGACATCTTAACTATTTGGTCTTTAAATCAATGAATATGGAATTTCCTTCCATTTATTTAAGTTTTCTTTGATTTCTTTTAGCATTGTTTTGTTGTTTTTCTTGTACAAGTCCTTTGCACGTACATTATATGATTTAGTTCATCATATGATTTAATATTGTTATATTTATTGAGATTTGTTTTGTGACCTAATATACTACAGAATGACCCACGTGCACTAAAGTAGAATGTGTATTCTGCTGGTTTTGAGCATAGTGATCTATTCATTTTTGTTATGCCTACTTGGTTTATAGTCTCATTCATGTCTTCTGTTTTCTTATTGTTGTTCAATTTGATGTCCTATCCATTATTGAAAGTAGTATACAGATTACTCCTAATATAAAGGCAGAACTATCATTTCTCCTTTGAAATTTGTCAATATTTCTTCTATATATCTTGTGGCTCTACCATTAGGTGCATATATATTTATAATCATTATGTATTCTTGAAGGATTGATCCAGGTATCAGTATTTAGTGCCCTTCTTTGTCCCTTGTAACAGTCTTATTTAAAGTCTATTTTATCTGATATTAGTATAGCTATGCCCACTCTCTTTTATCCTTTCACTTCCAACCTACCTATGTCATTGAATTTTAGATGAATTCTTTTAAACAGCATATGGTTGAGTAATTCTTTTTTATCCATTCTGCCAATTTATACATTTTGATTGGAGTGTTTTCCATTTATATTTAAAGTAGCTACTGATAATGCAGAACTTTCTGCTGCTATATATTTTTGTAAGCCACAACATTTTGTCTCTTAATTCTTCCTTCAATGCCTACTTTCAAATTTACTTGATTATTTTTTAGTGTACCATTTAGATTTCCTTCTTATTTGCTTCTTTATTTTTTTCAGCTTTTTTTCTTTGTAATTACTATGGTAATTAAATTTCACATGCTAAGTCAGTAACAATCATATTTTATTTTATACAACTTAACGTCAATAGCATTGACATTTCCTGTTCCTATATCCTTCCATCTCTCCACCTCTTTGTTGTACTTGTTATAAATTACATATTTATGCATTGTATTCCAAAACCATAGATTTAAACTTTTAAGCCTTTGTGTTTTTGAAACCGTAATTTTAAAAAGTGGTGGTACATACTAGAAAATTCATTGCAGTAGTACTGGCATTTAAAATTACCTATATGGTTTCTTTTAATGGAAGAAAATATTTTTATGCCACTTTGATCAATTGTTGTTTTTAGTTTGCTAAGGTAATATACCAGAAATGGGTTGGTTTTGACAAGGGGGATTTATTAGTTTGTAACCTTACAGCTCTGAGATGGTGAAAATGTCCAAATCAAGGCATCATCAGGACATGCTTTCTCCACATGCAGCAGCTGTGTGCGATCAGGCACATGACAGCGACCACTCCTCTCTCCCCTCTCTTGCAGGCTTCATTGTTTTCAGCTTCTCATTTAATGACTTCCTTTCAGCTTCTAGGGGTTTCTCCCTGTTTCTGTAGCTCCACCGAGTCCGGTTTATAAAGGACTCCCATAAGAAGTTTGAGACCCATCCTGGGCTACATTTTACTAATCAAATGTCCCTTAACATAATCTAATCTAATCAAAGTTTCTTAATAGGTTCATACCCACAGAAATGGACAAATTTAAGAACATAATTTTCTGGAATTCACAGAAGACTCAAACTATCATGCTCCACCCTCTGGTACCCCAAAATACACATTCTTTCCAAATACAAAATACATTCATTCTATCACAATATTTAAAAAGAACTTAATCTCAGTAATGATATTAAGTCAAATCTCATCAAAATCAATTATATACATATAGTCTGTCTTAAGACAAAATTGCCCTGTGAAATTCACCTGTGAAACTTAGGAATCAAGTTATCTGCTTCTAATATACAAGGGAAGGACAGTCATAGAATAAATTTACCCATTACCGTAAGGAGAAATTGGAAGGAAAACAAGGATCACGATTTGCAAAGAGTTCTGAAATCCTGCAGTGTATAAGCCATTAGATTTCAAAGTAGGAGATCATCTACAGAATGATGCCTTGTCATTGGTGCCTGACAGAGCAGCAACCCCACCTTTCTAAGGACTTGCCCAGAGGTCATGTTCTTACCCTCACCCTCATGAAACATCAGGGATGGTGGCTGAACTCTAAGCCCCACACTCTGAGAACACTGAGGTGATGGCCACACTCCCCCCAATCTCTGGGACAAAGTCTCAAACCCATTAGAATAGTGAGGTGGGTGCCAAAATGTAAGCCCCACCCTCAAAGAACATGGGGTGACAACAACTCTTAATTTCTGGGGCACGGGCTTAACCTCCTCCATACACATGGGTGAGGACCTCTCCTGGCTTGAGAAGCTGTCTTTAGTCCAGACCTCACCTTTCGTGGTACTGCTTTGAAGTCATTTTTCCTTCAAACTGTCCCTTTTATGTCTCTTTTAGTCCAGGATGGCAGTGATTCTGTTCAAACAGATTTCATAAAAAACTGGTTGGTTTTGCATGCAACAAGGAGGAATCCAAGCCATCAGACAGTAAGACATTCCACAGATCCTTCCTGGACAACTGCATTCCCAATCCTGACTTACCCTGAAATAACTGGTTAGTTCCATGTTAAGTCAAATTCTCACACAGGGCACCATTCTCTGGAGACTCATTTTCCAGAAGCTCAGAATTTTCCAAAACATCAGTTTCTGATTTCTTTGTGCCGAGGAGTTCAGTTATTCAGTTTAAGAAGCCCAACAAACCCAAATAGAATAAACTGTAAGAGAACCATTCCCAGATGCATAGAAGTCAAAACATTGAATGCCAAGGACAAGGAGAGAGTTCTGATGAGAACATGTTATATACACAAGAAAAAGAACATGCTAAATACATCCCTTATCCCTTTGTTCTCAAAGTTTACTATTAGCTGCAATAGTTTTTGGAAGTCTCCTCAGTTAATCATCCAAACTCATTACTTTCAAATTCTGCCTTCCACCCAATATCAGAACACAATTTTTTCAAGTTCACTGCCACTTTAAAACAGGGTGTTTTAGTTTGCCAAAGGAGTGCCTATGCAAAGTACCCGAAATGGGGTGGTTTTTATAAAGGGGATTTATTTGGGGTAAAAGCTTAGAGTTCCAAGGCCATGAAATATCCAGACCAAGGCACCATCAGAGATGCTTCTTCACCAAAGTCAGTTACTATTGATCCCAGCATGTTGCCATTTGGTATAGCAAGATGGCCACTCATCTCCACCTAGGTCTTTCCTTTCCCTCTGGCTCACCTTCTCTTCTTATGCTGCTCCATGGACCCAGCTTCTTGGGGGCTTCGTGCTAAAGCAATCCTGTCTCTCACATTGCAGAATCAAATATCCCAGCTCCCATTTTCCTCTCTCTGTCTGAGTCTCTGTGTCTCCCTTTATATCAGACCCAGCAAAAGGGTAGAGAGACACCACATGAATCACACTTCACTGATATAATCCAGTCCAATGGGTCTCATACCCACAGGAATGGATTACTTTAAACCATAATAGTTCCCTTTTGAGGATTCATAAAATAACATCAAACTGCCACGCAAGGATTGTCTTTCATCCAGTTTGCAATGGATGCAAACATTCATCATTTCTCTCTTAGGCCTCTTCAGAAGTATCCTTGTTGCAGCAGAAATTGAGACTTAGATGATGAGAAAGCCCAAACGGCACTCGGAGAAGCAGAGGAACAAAGTTTTATTACACGCAGGACCAGAGGATTCAGTCTCCAAATTCTGGGCCCCTAACATCACCTTTCATGGGGTTATATAGGTTCTTGTTCATTGGCTAGTGGGTTACTGGGCAAGTGGGCAAATTCCTTAAGCAAGTGGGCAGGCAGGGTTACAAAAGCAGAGAGCCAGGGGAGCTTATCTCTGTGGAGCTCAGGGCTATTAGGGAGGAAAAACCATCCTTTGTTCAGAATTGTAAAATTTAGTCC
>PVKH010038146.1:0-11366 GCA_004027955.1 Chaetophractus vellerosus | reverse complement strand
GTCGTTTTTGTTGTTCTTACTCTCTCCTCCAACTCTCTCCTGTTTTTTTCCTTTTAACCTTTAGAGCTTCTTTTACTATTTCTTGAAGTGCAGGTTTCTTGTTTGCATATTCCCTTAATTTCTGTTTATCTGTGAATATTTTGAACTCTCCATCATTTATGAATGCCAGCTTTAGTGGATAGAGAATTCATGGTTGGATGTTTTTTCTTTTAGTACCTTGACTATGTCATACCATTGTCTTCTTTCCTCCATGGTTTCAGCTGAGAAGTCAGCACTTAATCTTATTGTGCTTCCTTTGTATGTGCTGATTCAGTTTTCTCTTGCTGCCTTGAGTATTTTCTCTTTGTCTCGAGCATTCGACATTCAGACAAGTATATGTCTTGGGGTTTGCCTGTTGGGATTTATACTGTTTGGGGTGCACTGTGTTTCCTGGATATGTACATCCATCTCCTTAATTAGGGTTGGGAAGTTTTCAGCCATTATTTCCTTCAAAACTCCTTCTGTTTCTTTTTCCTTCTCTTCTCCTTCTGGGATGCCTATAATGTGTATGTTTTTGCATTTTGTGTTTTTGTTTAAATCCCTGAGTACCTGCTGGATTTTTTCTTTCTTTTTATCTATCTTTTCTACTATTTGTTTGATTTCAGATGTACTGTCTTCCGGATCACTAATTCTTTCTTCTGACTGTTCAAATCTGCTGTTATATGAATCCATTGTCTTTTTTATTTCTTGGATTATGCTATTCATTGGCATCATATCTGTTATCTTTTTATGTATGTTTAGAATTTTTCAGTATGTGCTCCCAGTGTCTTCTTACTATACTTAATCTCTTCCTTCACTTCATGAAGTTGATTCATGATATTTGTTTGGACCACTTTGATTAGTTGTTCTATGTTCTATGTCTCTTCCTGATTTTTGGTTTGTTCTTTAGAGTGGTCCATTCTTCCATTTTCTCAGTATGGCTTGTAATTTTTGGTTGCCCTCTGGTCATTATTTCATCTTGATGGGTTTATTCAGTTGATTAGCTTCTCTCTCTGCTCTAGAGTTTTATTTAGCTTGTAGTTCTTTGTGTGCATTAATATTTCTAGTTGATACTTTCTTCCCCTTGTTGTATTTCCTTGCTTTTTTCTATGTTCCTTTGAAGGAAGAAGATTAGTGCCAGAGCAATCGAAAGGGGTAAGAAAGGAAAAGAGATAATAGTACTATTGGTAAAAGTTAGAATAGGGGCCATATCAGATTTAGTAAATTGAATATTTAACTACTGTGGTCAGTGTAGAGTGATAGGTGGAAAATTGGAGTGCACAATGGAATGGGGAATCAAATAGAGAAAAATATATAGAATATTTTATAGGGCCAGAATGATGAGGAGAGAGAAAACTAATAAAGAATAGGCTGAAAGAAAAAAGCTAATACAAAAAGAAAGAAAGAAAGAAAAGAGAACAGAATAGACAAGATAGAACTTGTTGAGAGTGAATGAAAAAAGGTGGAATGTAAGAACCACAACAGAAAGCTGAAGGTAGAAAGATGAAGGGTAGAGAGGAGATAGTGTTTGTAGACACAATCACTATACACAGAGGATGGAAAGCCAAGAATGAAGAAGACCAGCAAAGAAGAAAAATGCTATCAGCACCTAATTTAAAAACAACAACAACAACAAGAAAAAAAAACAAGGAGGAGAGAGTAGAGGTAAGAAGCACACACGCATGCAGTCAAAGCTAAGGAAAAACAGCATTCCTTTTGGGCCCTTGTAGAGCCTCTCAGCCTGTGTTCATTAATCAATTGCCTTGCAGCCTTCTCACTATAGGCTTTGAGGCAGAATTTAGTGATTAAAGCAAGTCAATATGTTTCTCTCTCTATTTTTTTAATGTAATCAGGGTCCTTAAAGAACACCTCTTCTAGACCACCCCCACCTGTGAGGGGACCCCAAATAGGCTCGTGGAGATGTATCTATTACTTCCCACTGCCTGACTCCCCGAGGGGAGCTGAGATTGTGTTACTCAGCACAGAGCTGTAAAATTGTTGGGACTGCCCTTTTCTGAGCCTAGAGCCCTCAGCCTAGCACTATGTCCAGCTGGCTAATTCCCTCCTGTAAACTGCTAGGGTGTTCTGGTGACTAAACCCACAGAAAGGAAACCTCTCTCTACCCTTTGACAGAACCTTCCCACTCTTGGGGTTTATTTATTCCCTCCCTCAGAGGTCTACTGGTGAGGATTCGGACTGCCCAGTCCCCTGCCCAAAGAACTGGATTTAGCTGCCTGTGTTTCTGGCTGGGAAGTAAAGAACTCAGGATTTTATGTTGAACAGTCCAACTCACACTCCAGTTGCCTCCAGACTGATGCACCTAATACCTCTGTCCCCCAGGCTCCCAGAAAAGACCACCCTGGCAGGCTCCCATCCCCAGTCAGCCATCCTCTGCTTCAGAGTCGGTGACTGCACACCTAAACCGATGCCATCTTGCCTCTCTCTCCACCTTGGCATACTTCTTAAAAATGTCATTTACTCATGCTTTCTCCAGTGAGCTCATGAGGACCAAGCAGACCATGCATGGGATTTTGGAGAAAAGCAAATTTTTATGACAGTAAAGTATGATTTACTTGGAGAAAGGAAATATGGGTTACAGAAGGCAAGACACTGGAACAGGTGAAAATGCGTGGAAAGGACTTTTGTGAATTTGTCAACTGATCCTGAAAGAAGCAGAACAAAAAGAACAGTTCTCACAAGGTGCACGAAGCATCTCTTTAGCAAAAATATTCCCTTCAGTAAAAATCCTTGAATCTGAATTTATTTCAAACAGTGGCCCTTCAGGAGTAGAAGCCAGTGTCTTAGTTGTGTGTCATGGAGCTTATATGAAAAGCCTGTCTGGTTATTTTCTGACTTAACTTTTCCTTAGCAGCAACTCTGAGCAAATCTGAGATTACATCAGTCAGTCCCAACACAGATTAGCCTTTCTTTATCATAAACTGGGAGGAAGGAAAATAAGTTAAACCAACAATTCATTGTGCTTGTATGAACCTCCTGGAACATCTAAAGGGAGTGACTGAAACCCACTAAGTTAAAATCTACATCAAAATCTAGCAATTTCGAGCCTCTACGGGAGTGCCATTGGCTTTATTTATTTCTATCCTCTGCTAGCACTCATCTGCAATTATAAAGCTTTGTATTATAGCAGGTTATAAGGTTCAAATGGAATTGTAGCCACATTAAGCACTAATAGAAAACCATTTAAAAATAACTTGAGATCAGTTGGCATTTTCCAGAGCAATTTTTCCACCCTATTCAGTTCCATTTCCAGATTGTAAATGGATGAAGGAACTCACTATTGTAAGGCGAGAATTAATAAGCTTGTTACTGTGGTTCTTTCCTGTTTCTTATGTTGACATTTTTCTTTACTCACTGAAAATCTAGCCTGTTTCATTGGCTCTTGATAAGATACTGTATGCATTTTACTATCTCAACCAGTGCTTGTGAGAAGAAACAGTTTATTCTATAATTCCCACTGCATATTTATGGTGACAATGTTACATAAAAAATGTTCAGTCCTTTAATGAAAAATTATTGGCATCATACTTTTATATAAAGTAAAATGTTATTACATTTTTTTTGTATAGGAATCAACTGTTGGAATTTTTGTAGCTGGTTTGGAATGTGGATGAATGCAGATTATGATTTCAAAATGGTCTGGTGTGGAACAGAAGTTAAGCTATCATTTGAATAAAAAAAATTAAAGGTGGAATCTCTGAGTAGGAGAAGATAAAAGAGCAATTCTAAGTGATTAGTGTGTGCAAAAGGCAAATTAGTGGAAGCCAAAAGAGCTCCAAAAAAGGTTTAGCTAAGAAAAAAAAAGGTGAAATAGCCACTTGCCTCTTCTCTAAAGTATAAGCTGATTTCCAGTTTGAGAAAGTCTCTAAAGAAAGTAAACAGTTATAGTATGGTGTGCTGTAACCTCAGAATATAAGAGGAGGCACAATTGGAAAAACTGGTGCTTTGATAACTCCAACTGTGGTTTAATTATGGAAGGCACAGATGAGATTGCTGCTTCCTTCCACCAGATGGCAATGGAGGAAAAGCGATTTTGATTACTTTGCCCAAAAGATTGGTCCTTCAAAAATCCTTATATATAAAGGAAGAAAGTGTTTTACATGTAGTTTGCTTTGAAATTATCATGCTAATGAATGTTGTGAGTTTAGTCTTAAAAGAAGATAATACTTAAGTTATCAGTTAAGGCTAAAATCATTAGTATTATCTTAAAAGTGGGTAATACTAAAGTTGTCAGTAAAAGCCAACATTTACTATGAATATCATTTAAATCACATATCATGTCCAAAACTGAATTGTCTCTCAATGTGTCCAACACTACCAGTATTTCCTGCCATATTTCTGCCTATGTAACCTATCTGTAAGGTCTAGTTAATTACTTATAACCACTGTCAAGTATTCAATTAAATAAATATGAACACATTGTTTTTAAAACATGCTATATTATTCAGCCAAAGGAATGCTGATGCAAAATACCAGAAATCTGCTGAGTTTCATAAAAGGTATTTACTTGGGGTAGAAGCTTACAGTTACCAGGCCATAAAGCAGAAGTTACTTCCCTCACCAAAGTCTATTGCCATGTGTTGAAGAAAGATGGCTGCCCATGTCTGCCAGGGTTCAGGCTTCCTGGGTTGCTCTCTTCCTGGGGCTGAATTCTCTCTGGGTTTAACTGCTCTGTTCCTCTGTGTGCTTAGTTCCTGGGCTCCAGCATCAAAAGTCCAACATCAAAATTCCAGTGCCAAAACTCCAACTCCTCTTCTCTGTCATATAATTTTATTTGTGAGTCCCCACCCACCAAGGGGGCAGGTACTCAACTTCCTACTGATGTGGCCCAATCAAAGCCCTAATCATAATTTAATCACTCCCAGGTACAGACCAGTTTACAAAAATAATCCAATATCTATTTTTGGAATTCATATACAATGCCAAGCTGCCACACATGCTTTACAACTTCTTACATTTAAAAAAATAAAAATAAAAAAACCCATGCTTATAGAACATTGACTATGCTAATGCATTTTAAAATGCATTTCAGACAGCATAAGTTTAGTTCACAACTAAAAACTGTACGTATATCTATATGGGTCAATAATTTCAAAAGTAAAACTAGAGAATTCTGGAATCCTGAAGAACTTTTAATTATTAGGGAAGGCTAAAGACATTTCCAGACATTCAAGGTATATTTCCCATTCACTCTTTTTCAGAGGGCTACTGAAGGATGTTCTCCATAAAATTAAGAGACCAACTTCTATTTTCCATTTTCCCAGTGGAAAAATACATGAAAACAGGAAAACTTCCCAAGAGATGCCAAGGGAGTCCCCAGGATGATACCTGGGCAGGTGGCTTAGTGAACAACCCATCTACATTTAAAGAGATCAGAGGGCACCTTAAGATAGTCTGCAAGATCTAAGTCGAAGAAAGCCAGATGTGTCTAAACAAATTGAGAGATTTAGATAATTGCAGGGACAGTTTGGTGATGAATTAAGGATAAGTGCATAACAAGCAAATCAAATGGAAAAAAAAATAGACAGCTATTAACTATAGGAACACAAAATTGTACAAAAATAAAAAAGCAATCATTGCATAATACAAAGCTCAGAAGTGAATAGCAGGGAGCCTATGTAGCTTAAGTGGTTGAGCATCTGTTTCCCACATACAAAGTCCTGGGTTCAATCCCCAGTACCTCCTTTTTTTAAAAAAAGCAAAAAGGATTACATAGTTAGTATCATGTAAACACCACAAAATATTCTAAGCAAAAGTGAAGAATTACATTGGGAGGAAGCCAGAAGATGAAGACTGCCCTAAATTTTCATCTTCCAGAGCAGAACATCAAATGATTATAACTCAAATAAATTATCACTATGAATTTGTTATTGACTAAGTAAATCCCTAGAAAGAGTCAGTAGAGTTGACAGTGGCTGCCTCTGAAAAGCTGGCAATGATAGTTATACAGCAATGTTATTTTGAGTAAGTCTTGTAAAAAATGAACATGAATAACTAAATTATTAAAACTAGATGAAACAAAAACCTTGCCTCTGAGTTAATTTCCCCTCTGTGAACTGTTCTAAGGCACAAAATGCTTAGCTGGGTTGAATTTACCTGAAATGTTGAGGGTAGGAGCTGAAGACATTTAATCTTTAATCCATCTTATGAAGCAGATGTTTTTCCATTTTAAAAAGGAAACTGGTTCCAAAAGCTATCAAATTCAAACAAATCCAAAGCCCTGTTTGCTCTTTCTCTAGAGACCACATTACTAACTCTTCAGCTTAACTTCAGAAGGCCTCTTCCAGTCCATGAAGCCCACCTACCTGTCAAAGAAGATAGCTGCCTCCTGAGACATGAAACTTTTAAGCCAGGTTGGTCCCTCACCTGTCCTATGTGACATTTACAACCTTCTGAATCATATCATATTAGATAAGGGCCCAGTAGAAGAGCTCCTGGACAGCTATGTGGATTATTGCAAGGATTCCATGGAAAAGAAGTGCCTGAAACTATCTTTTGACAAGCTGTTTCTAGTCTAATATCATTCTGAGTAATCCCAATGCCAAATGTGCCCTATGATAGTCTGTGTCGTGAGTTTGAATGTTTAGTTGTACTCTAAGGGCCACTGGTGGGCATTGCATATTATATTAAAAGACCTTCAATTGATGGAAAGATTATGCTAAGTTCATGGATTGAGCAACTCCATAAAGGATAGTTTTAAATTTTTTATATAATGTTAATGAAATCCCAAATAAAGTCCCTATGATTATGATGTTTAAAGTAATTTGAGAAGCTGATTCTAAAATTTACATGGATGAATAAGAAGGCAAGAATTGCCAAGGTAATTCTGAAGTGATAATTGTTTTACCAGACATCAAGGATGAAAGAGCTATAAAATTTAACAGTGTGGGATGAGCTAGGGATAGAACAATAGACCACTGAAAAAAATTAGAGAGATCAAATGATCCAGATGACATTGCATTATCAGTGGGGGAAATGATGGGCCTATCAATAAATTAAATTAATTTAACTAAATATGTAGGAAGGCTCCATCTTATCACCTGACACAAAATCAACTCTAAATAGAAGTGTAGAAGCCCATATAGAATATTGTAATGTCTTTGGTGTAGGGTAATATTTCTTAAAAAAATAATGAAAACCATGAAAGGAAAGACTGATGAAATCAGCTATATTAAACTTAAGAACTATTGTTCACCAAGAGACCATAGTAATGTGAAAAGAAAGACAAAACTGGAAAAGATACCAGCAATGAATGTAACTGCCAAAGGATTAGAATCCAGAAAATATAAAGAGCTCCTATATATCACTGATATGAAGAGATTAATAGAAAAACAAGGGAATAGGTGTGGGAATAAGAACAGGTATCTCACAGTGTAGAAAGCAGTAATTAACATGAAAATATGCTCATCCTACTAAATATCATTAATATTTAGTGTCCATGATACACACTGAGGTAACTTTCATTATCTCTCAAATTAGTAAAAATTTAAAAATATCAGTTGTTGAGGATGTAGAGCAATGAAAACATTTATACACTGTGGGTGGGAATGTAATTTGGCACAAGCATCTTAGAAAACAATGTGGCATTATCCAATGAAGATAAAGATCCAACAATTCACTCTCCAAAGAAACCAGGAGATATAAGATCTACATAGCAGCCCTGTTTGTGAAAGTCCCAATCTGAGTATCCATCAGCAATATTATGCAATAGCATAAATGAGTCATGAACACAATGTTTAATGGAAAACACACACACACCAAAACATGGAATAATTTACAGTATCACTAACTATATAAAATTAAAACATGTAGAACTAAATATATTGTTTAGGGATATATAGATGCTAAAAGGCGAGGAAAAGCAATGATAAATACAGAACTTAGAGGAATGGAAGGAACTGAATAGGAACAGGAAATGAAGAGGTTAGGGTCAAGAAGGGGCAGAAATGGAATTTCAAAGGTGATATTAATGTTGTGAATTGGGCCATGGATACAAGGATGTTTAATTTTTCTATTAAATATTTTGTTAAATGTATAAATAACTCATAAAACATTCATTGTACATTATATGTAAAAGTAATAAATGACCTAAATAAACATTAATCAGTGGAGAAATCATTAGGTAATATTGAATTGACAGTATTAAACAGAAAAATTTATATATTTTATGTGGAAGGTAACAAAATTAGGTATTAAAAGTAACAGGAGAAAAAAACATGAAATTAAGTAAGGAAATGTAAGCAGTAAAATTAGGTGCAAAACCTGTAATATTCAAGTTCAAATATTATTTTAGATACATGATCAGAAACATGCCAGGAATTTCTGCTCTCTTCACTTTTATTCATCATTGTATTGAGATTCTAGCCAGGACAATCAGGCAAGAAAAAAATAAATAAAAGGATCAGGGAGAGAAAGAAGTAAAGGGAATGGAAGAAGTAAAAAATACATTTATTTGCAGATGCTATGACTGTAGAAAATCTACAAAAAATGTTTCTAGAAACAAATGGCCCACAACAATGTGGTGTGGTGGTGAAAGGTTGAAGGGTTGTTATATGGGAATTCTACACATGTGCATGTTTGTTTTGTAAGTTCACAACTCCTGTGATAAAAATATATATTTAAAACACTTAACTTTATTACAACTTATTTTAAAAAGCTACTAGATGTTGAGTTTAGCATAGTTTCAGGATACAAGATTAGTAGACAAAAATCAATGAACAAAAAGCCCAATCAGATTATAATACTCCCAGGATTAAGACCCTGCCTGATTTCTTACCATAATCCTTCACCTTGCCTACTAGACCTTGAATGTTTGCTCCCCATTTCCTGCTCTGCTCCAGCCATGACGGCTAAACCAGTGATTTACATTTTTCATATCAGTTATTCGGGGCCAGAGGCAAACTTGAAACCCATTTAAACCCACTTACTACATAATATATGGGAAGTTCTTCTCTGATGCATGAGGTTTCAGGGCCTACACACATGCCTTTCCCTTGCTTGGAGATCTCTTCTTGCACCATTTCACCCAGCTAAGTGTGACTCATCTCTTGGAAAGCCTTGAATAAATCATCATATATATATATATATATATATATATATATGATCAAAAACTGAAATAAAAACACCATTTACAACAGCATTAAAAATATGAAATGCATTGAAATAAACCTGGCAAAATCTGTCAAAGACCTTTACCCAGCAAACTACAAAATAAATGGAGAGAGATACCTTGTTCATGGAATGGAAGATTCAATATTTTTAGGGTGTCAATTCTCCCCAAAATGATCTAAAAGGACAATGCAATCCCAACAAAATTTCAACAAGCTATTTTGTAGACAAATACTCCAAATATTACTTATGTGTGATGTACTGAAAAATGTGATTCTCAGAATCAATAGATTAAGCCTAAAGAGGAATGCATAGTGCTAAGTCTACAGGGGTTGTGAGAAGACAGTTCCCAAAATTTGGTGAAGAAATGCAGCTGAATAGAAATAGTAGGTACCTTGTCCAGATAAGAACAGAAAAAAATATTATCTCTTGATTATGTGTGTAAATGAGTATGTTAAGTATGTGTGTGGGAAGGGTGTGTAATGGTGCTACCTTGTTTTTCATAGTAGGACAATACTGACAAAGATATACAAACAAAATAAAAATAACAAAACATGTTACTGAGAAATGTGGAGGGAAACATGAAACCACTGGGTTTAAGGTTGATATCTCTACAGAGCAGGTAGTCATGGAGTGTCACATATGCCTTTAATAATGACTTAATCTTATAAATAGGGAAAACAAAGGCAATCACTACAGAAAAAAATTATTAGTCTTTTATTGACAGTTATTGGACCTCTCTCCTTCCAGGACTCAATGTAAAGTTCCAATGTTTTCCTGTGGAAGGAGACCACCTTCTCTATGGGCCAAATGAAGTGATGCCAGTGAACAATGGAGAAACTGCACTGTGGACATAAAATCTCTAGGTGCTTCTGACAGAAAAAGGTTAGAACTTGGTTGAGCTTCTCACATATAAACTTTTCTTCCTGTCTTCCTCTTGATTCTTTTTATCTGGAGTAGCTTAGAAATTTCAGTCAAATTTCAGTAATACACTTTGCAAGTATTTTATTTTAGAATTCCTAAAACACTCCACAATTGGATTTCATAACTTACCTGTAAAACAGACATTAGAAACACATTTTTTTAGGAGTTAGCAGAAACTGAGATGAAAACTATTCTGATTTAAAAAGAAAACAAAGAAATAATTGTTGAGATTAGATCCACTGGTTTATTTATGTCCACAAGCCAAAAGAATAAGAAGAAAACAAGAGTCTTCCAATAGTTTGTCATTCACAAACTGTTGCTGTACAGAAAGTAAGAGGTTTTGAGTCAGTTCCAGTATAGAAATAAGACCAAAGTGCCCCTGTAAAATTATCATTAAAAGTATAGAGAAGAGAGCTATCATTCAAATTAGAGAAGGAAATCTCACTCAACTCATAGTCTAAAAAATTACCAACCTTAGTCAGTATTACTTTTGGCAGAAGATTAATTTTCTTAGGACCCAATGTAGTATAATTATTCTGACTGCATCTTACAAGTGCCCATAATCCAACCTGTACTAAACTTGGCTGATTCTGGCTCTTTCTTCTCCTTTGAAAAGACTCTTTACAAATACCTATGATCCATTCAGCCTTGTCTTTCACTTCTACCTCCCAGTAATGATTGCCAGAATTATATCCCTTAGAACCCAGAAGAGCTGGTCAGAGATAAAATCTCTTTGGATTATGAGGAAAGTTTTGCACTGCATTTCCATATCGCAGTTTTTCTTGTGCAGTTTCAGGATCTAGAATTATAACTACTTGAAATATCTTGATAATTTTGTTGAGGACAGAATACTGTGGAGAAAGATGATAACTGTGATGGTTAGGCTAATGTGTCAACTCGGCCAGGTAATTGTGCCCAGCTGTTGGGTCCAGCAAGCCCGGGGCTAATTGAGTTTACTGCATGGATGGCTGATTACATCTGCATCAATCAGCAAGATTGGATCAAGAATGGATGATGCTTTTATCCATTCAGTTGACTGCCATAAAAGGGAACTGATTTCAACATTCGGAGAGAATTTCCCAGCTCGTCGTTTGACAGTGAACTTCTCCCAGGAACTCATCGAGGACCCTTCATCAGTCTTTCATCGGAGCAAACTCATCGAGGACCCTTCATCAGTCTTTCATCGGAACCCCTGGCTTGCAGCCTGCCAGCGGAACCTGGACTTGTGTATCCCCATGGTCACGTGAGAGACTCTTATAAAATCTTATATTTTTAACAGAGATCTCGTGTTGATTCTG
>PVKH010038145.1:0-11365 GCA_004027955.1 Chaetophractus vellerosus | reverse complement strand
TTTCTTCTAAAACTGCCAAGAGCTTGCTGAGTGCTCTATAGCCTTGTAGAAATCATGAGTGATACATTAGCCCATTTTAAGAAATCCGGCCTTAGAAAATTCAATAAAACTCTGGACCCTTTCAAAGAATTATGCACTAATGTTTCTGAAATCCATTTGTGAATGTCGGGTTAAGACTCACTCATAGACATTCACCTTTGATTAAGGCACAGATCCTTTAGTCTCTGAGTTATGGACAACAAAAGAGTCTCTGGCCTCGAAGCCTAACAATTTCTGAAGAAGGAACTACCTCCAGTTATTTTCTAAAAGGAGGTTGTGCCAAGGAAGACAATTACAACTGCATGGGTTTTCCAGTACCAAAAACAAAATGAAAAATCTGGCCTAGTCAGTTTTATCATTTCAGGCATGGGGGCAGTCAAACAGGGTCATCCACAGGTAACCCTATGGAAACAGTCTCGTGCAATCAGCTTTGCAGAGGCGGCTGAAACTCCCTGACCGGGACTGGACCAGCAATTAGTAGAAGGGCTGCATGATGAACCTAGAATGCTATAAAGCCTATAGATACAGCTCCTTAAGTAGGAGAAAGGGAAAAACAAGGTCAGATAATGATGTTTTGATAAAACAAGAACAAAACCTTGGTGTTTCAACTTTGGCACTAGTGCAGTCCCTCATGGAAGACTGTTTTGTTTATACTAGAGTAGAAAAAATGTAGTCAAATTGAATCCACCATTTAGGTGTTACACAGGTTTTAAACTGACTAGCTACTATACACATGCATTCTCCTTGTTAAAAATCAAAAAGAAAATATTCTTTTCAAAGGACATTGTGATCAGATAAGTATAAATGAAAAAAAAAAAAAAAACACTTTCTTGATTTAATTTCCCTTAAGGCTGAAATTCATTTGAGTCTAAAATGCCAAACAAAGATGCTTCAGAGAGGGTGATTCAGGTTTTGTTTAAATATGTTAGAATTTGTGCTAAGATGGCTTAAAACCAACAACCCCAGCTCCCCAGCAACCTTCTAGTATGTGGTCTGCCCCCTTGTTCTGACCTCAAAGCAGCTGATCTTCCTGCCTTGTTAAGATCCCTTTTTAACATCTCCAAATGCAAGTGGACAAATACAGACACTTCTGAAAGAGTTCAAGATTTTTTTTTTCCTATCTACCAGACACAGAGTAGCACTTCAGGTAATTCATGGAAACTCTGCCCCCAGGTAGTAGAGCAATGCAGTCATTTTCAAGGTAGAGTGATAATTGAAGCAAGATCAGAAAATTAAACGCAGTAGCGCAATCGTTACAACGCAAGTCTATTAACTTCTAGAGCCTCTAACTCAGTGTCTCACAGCTGGGTAATTAACATGTGCTGGTTTTAGGAAGAACTTTCCAAATCTCTAGTCCTTTGGTGACTTTTTAGAACAGTATAAAAAGGGGATTTTTAAATAAGCATGGATTTTCCCCATTGGCTTTCTTCAAAGTGTGAAACAGCCTTGGTAGAGAGCAAAAAGGATTGAAAAGTTTTAAAAATTTGCAAGCACTGGGCACGAAGTTCCAGAGCCTGAGGACATAGTAGAGAAAAAGCGAACTATTCCATTCTGAGTAATTCAAATGATTGTCAGAGGAATGTGTATAGCATATACAAGATTTTTTAAATATAGCAACGCTGCCAAGGAAGTATGATTGGTACTGATTGGCCGAGAGAGGGGAAAAAAGCCCTGGATAATCACCATAGTCACCTTGCAGCCTTTTGTGCTGGAAAAGGCCCTGGCTTAGATCAGAAGACCCGAGCACAGCTCTACCATTAGCATCTACTTCACCTCAGGCGAGTGGCTTATGTTCCCTGATTTCAGTTCCTGCATCTGCATCTGCGTGCAGAAATAACTATCCTCCCAAGACAGTTACAGAAGATTATATATATATCATTTTTTAAAAATTTAAAGCACCTGGAGCTTAAGAAGATGGAGTTCAGTCTTTGCTCTGAAATGCCTAAATTACTGTCTTTGAACATGTCACTTAACTCCTCTGAACCTCAATCTCTTCACACTGTTTACATAAATGCTCTGTGATGACTCTGGACTACTAGGGCTACTAGAGGGTAAGCACAGACAGGACTCACGCCAATGAATCAGGTCTTGAAGAATGACAGTCAGCATGGCCTCAGCTAAGTGGACAAGCCACACTGGTAAACACCTGCAATAAGGAGGGTTCATGGAAACTGGTAAATCAAGTGTAAACTTGTGAGCTTATTTATTCTGGGTTTCATGCATCTTAGCTGACTTGGAGTCAACCTGTGTGATAAGATCTTTGCAGAGCATAAAGGGAATCCATGCTTTGAAGGTTCCTGCCAGGTGGATTTGGTGTCTGCTCTGGAAAAGAGAGATGCCTGCAAACGTTTTTATAGCAAAGGCCTTTCCCTATATCTTTGCTCTCCTAGCCCCCTTCACCCAGACATGAAGGGAGAAAGATTGGTAACTGGCTTTCACATTTTAAAGTTACCTAAGAGGTAATAATAAAGGCTTTGTATAGTTTTAGTTTTTTACCTTTTCACAATCTCCTCCCTACAACCAAAACTATAAAAGCAAAAAAAAAAAAAAATCACAAAAAAACAAAAGTCACTCCATCTGTGATAAAGCTAGGAAACAGCTACAACTCCAAATTACAATCTATGAAGAACAGTGCTCAAATACAGTAGAATGTGAACCAAATCCAAGCAGGAGACTGAGAACAGAAGCACGCCAGTGTCCCAAACCCACCCAAAGTGGGTAGCACAGTTGATATAATAAAGCAGAGATTCATCGCCTGAAGCAGCAAGATCAAAGAGCCTGGGCTAAGAAAGGGCCACTGAGCCATGAGGTAGAAGAAACAGCTGAAAGAGGACTCGTTCAAACTTACCATCTTTCAGAGCAGGCTGTTGGCGAAACAGCGTAGAGGAGGAGTGAGCAGCAATCAACTCTGCAAAGCATAGAGAAGTCAGTGCTAGATTGTCATATTCAGAGAGAGCCGGACGCACAGTTTCCCTATTAGGTACACAGACAGCCAGTCACCCAGAGTGGAGCCGTAACTGGGACACCGCGCCCAGCAGAGTCAATAGGAACGTGGTCTGCTGGACCAAACTTACCTGACTAAGGCTGCATGCAGCCCCCGCTGGTTCTCCTAACCTTTCCCTACGCTGTCCTTCCACAAGCGGCACAGAAGGAGCGGCCCCCATTTAAAAATCAGTGATGGGGGCCGGCTCGATGGCCCAGTGGATAGGGCGCCGGCATACCACATGGGAGGCCCCGGGTTCGGTTCCCGGGGACCTCTCCTAGCGGGCAGACCGCCTTGAGAATGGCAAGCCGCCATGGGCGGGCCGGAGCCGCCGTGGGCAGGGCAAGAAGCTGCCACGGACAGGGCAAAAGCTGCCACGGGCAGGGCAGGTCGCCCATGAATGGAGCGCAGCCAGCCACCCGCGAACTGAAAGCCAGCCATGAATGGAAGCAGAAGCCGCCCACAAGCGGGGAAAGCCGCGCCTGCGCAGTGACCAGTCTCGGCGCGTTGCCGCAGCGGGGGGGAAGGGGAGATATGTAATAAAATAAATAAATCTTTAAAAAAAAAATCAGTGATGGCAGCAGGAAAGCGCCACATCCATGATTTGAGGAAAACAATAAATGATGCCTCTACCCCATTCTGTAGGATGGTGAAAAGGGGGAAAGGTTCTAGGCCTGATGACACTATTAACTGCTTTAAAAATGGCCCTTTTTTCTAGAGCAAGGAAGAAGGCCTGAGCACTGGAAGGTGGTGAAAGCATCGCCAATCAGTCTTGGTTTCCTGCATTTTCGGTCAGTTTGGGTTGTGAGTGAAAAGCCAGAGTAAGACTGGTGTCAGCTGGGCATGACGATGCAGTCCCTGGAGTAAGAGAACGTGAAAGACGCAGTCGGAGACTTGGCCCAGGGGGAGGGTTCAGAAATGTGACGCTGGAGAACAGCAGGTGTCCGGTCTCAGAGAGACAGGACGTCTGCAGATCAGGTGTTACATTCCCAGACGGAGCGTGGAGAGGAACTACGGCAAGGAGGAATGGATTTCTTCAAAACCAGAATTCAGGCAGGGACAGTGGTCCTTAAAAACAAGAAATGTTGTTCATGCAACCTATCTGCAGAAAAGACACATCTACCATCTTGTGATTCAGCCAGTTTCAGAGAAACCCACATGCCGCTCACGCCGCCAAGGCTCCCTCATCTCAGTACCTGTGACCTGATGTTCCGTTTCCTACCTGCTGTCTGGGAGAAAAGACTTTTCATCCTTCAGGACTCACGAAGTCCATCCTCTCAGTGAAGAAAACCTGATGAATTAACACGTATATTCATTTGGAAACGAGTGCATGAATCAGTCTATGTACAAATGCTTTATAAAACGTGAAAAGTGCCCTTGAGTTACTCTGCCCAGTAGCCGTGAACCTGCCAGCCACAATAAACCACAGAGAAGGCCCAGGATTCCAGCTGGAACCCACCAGCCGCTTGGCCAGGTCATCAGTGAGAGGGGCTGGGGAAGGTGGAGGAGGGGCAGCTTGGAAAACAGAATGTCTTAGTCTCCATTACGTTCTAATGATCATTCTTTCTCTCTAATTGTTTAAGTGGTGTAAAATTTAAACCCAGTAAAATGTGCCAATCTAAACTGATGACTGTCAAATTTTTTAAACTTTTCACTCCCCTATACCCCACAGTATCCTATAAGCCTATCAGGATAGGAATCATTCATTTCCTTTAATTCAGAAAATAACTCCTGCACCTTCGATCAATACCCATACCCATCCTCACACATGCAGCCTCTTCTGATTTCCTTCTCCACACATCACTTTTGCCACTTCTTCTATGTAATTCATAGAAATGAAATAAATCAGAGCAGACTCTTTGGTGCCGGAAAAAAAAAAAATCAGTGGTGTCTGAAACAAAACAAAAGAAACAGCTTGGCAGATATATCAGAAAATAAAAATAAATAAAAATTAGCAAAAAGTAAAAATATTTTGCCAGAAAACAGAACAATTTTGAATAATAACCTTTCCATAAATTAAAGAAAATATTGTCACTATGAAATAAGAGGTTTCAAATAAGAAGTGATAAAAGAGCAAAAGTAGATTCAAAATGAGATACCCTCAAAAAGAAACTGAAGTGAAAAGGAAAACAATTACTAAGAAAAATATATATATTAAAAGTCACAGAAAAGCAGTTTAGACACAGTTAGATCCAGCACTTGGTGGGTAGCATTGTAAAATGGAATATAATGAAATGAAAAAGACCAATACTAAATAGATTAATGAGAAAATAATAAAAATAGAAGATAGGGAAAATTTACCAACTAATGCATAATGCATGTTCCTGAAGACAAGACTCAAATGGAACAGAAAATAAAATATTCGAGGTATAATAGCAGAAAATTTTTCTGAAATAAAGGAAGACCTGAATCTGCAGATTGAAATGACATATTATGTCTGATAGGGGAGAGGACAGATTATATAGAAAAGTCTACAACAAGGCATTTCCTGGTAAAGAAAGTTTTTGGACTTGATATTAAAAGTAATCCTAAGGGTATCCAGAAAAAAAAAGAAAAACCTCAACTCTAACCAGCATGAGATTTCTCAGTAATGTTCAATGCAAGAAGACTGCAGAAGAATATTTACAGAATCGTTAGGGAAAATAATCCAAAATTTTCATTATTTACATATAAAGGTAACAGGAAGATATTGTCAAATATTCAAGAATTCAGGAAATGCCCCTATGAAGCATTCTTGGAAAAACTACTTAATTATGAAATCTAGTCATCCAAAAGATGGATGGGGGAAACTAATGTAAAAAGATTAGTTGGAAATTCCATCCAAGATGGAATAGCAGAAACCAAATGTATTCTCCCTCCTGAAAGAAAAAGGCAATAAGTCAAAATATATGAAACAATAGTTTTCATGTCTTTGGACATCAGACAATAAAGGACAGTGATCACTGAGAGAAAGGAAACAAAAGAGATAAACCCTGTGATTGTCCCAGATCACTGCACTGAAAGTCCAGGCCATGTTGCAGGAAGTGGAGAGCCAGGGGAAGCCTGGCAGATGCCCTATGTTGAAGAGATGGAGCTGAGAGCCCAGAGGGACCAAGCTGACACAAAACAAAGATGAGGTTGTTGCACAGAGAGAGAACTCCAGATATCTGCAGTGAGATGATGGCAGAATTCTGACCAGTGCATGCTCAAGAGGCCATGCAAAAAGAATCTGAAATGATTAGAGAACAGTGCCCACTGCTCACACAGGGCCAGGAATAATGCCCGTTTCTACCTGCAAGGCTTAAAAAAAAATTCATAATTTCCATGGTTCTCGTAATTCACCCAGTATTGGGTAGAGTACTCAAAAAGGTCTTGCCTCAGTAGAAGCCCTAGCCTGAGTGATGCTTCCTAACCAATCAATACAGCAAGACCCCAAAGAATCAAACATTTCCATGTAAAGTAACTGCATCACAGAATAAAATGTGAGACTATTTAGAGGAATAGCAAAATATCCAGCAACCAACAAGTTAAAATGGACAGTTTTGGCTTTCAATCAACCATTACCACACATGCGAAGAAAAAGGGAAACATGACCCATAATAAAGAGAAAGAATCAATCAAAACTGAAAGGACGTAGAAATGACATAATATTTCAATGGACATGAAAGACATAATATTAAAAAAATGAAACCCATATCGAATGACCCCAGCTCCTGCAAAAAGATTCTAGAAAAAGAAGAATAAATTAAACTCAAAGGAAGGAGAAAAAATGATTATCAGTGGAAATGAATGAAATTTAAAAATTAAACAGAAAATCAATTCTTTGAGAAAATAAATGAAATTGATAAACTGTAGCCAGACTGATTAGGAAAAAAAGATGGAAGACATAAATTACTAATATCAGGAATGAGAGGCATGGCGTCATTATAGATTCTATGGATATTTAAAAGTTAATAAGGAGATACAGGGAATATTGTGCCTATGTGTTCAAAAACATAGATGAAATGAACAAGTTTCTTGAAAGACACAAAGCTCACTTCAAAAGTAGAGAACATGAATAGCCCTATATCTATTTAAAGAAATTGAATTTCTAGTTAAAAGCCTTTCCACAAAGAGAACCAGGACCAAATGACTTCAGTTGTGAACTATATCAAACATTTAAGGAAGTAATACCAATTCTTCACAAAATCTTCCAGAAAACTGAAAAAGAGAAAGAGGAACACTTCCAAATTCATTCTATAAGACCACCATTACTCTGATAACAAAACCAGAAAAAACACATTATCCAGGGGGAAAAAAGCAACAGACTATTATCCTTCATGAATATCGATGCAAAAATTCAAAACATTTTAGCAAAGTGGGGTTTATCCCAGAAATTTAGGGTTGGTTGAGCATTAGAAAATCAATCAACATAATTCATCATATTAGCAAACTAAAAAAAGAAAAACATATGATCATCTCAATAAATACCGAAAAAGCACTTGACAAAATCCAATATCCAGTCCTTATAAAAACTCTAAGACTAAGAATATAAGGGAACTCCATCAACCTAATAAAAGCTATCTATAAATGACCTTACATCAAACTTAATAGTGAAAGTCTAAATGATTTCCCCCTAAGATCAGGAACAAGACAAGAATGGCTGTTCTCACCACTTCTATTTAACATTGTACAGAGTTCCTAGCTCATGCAATCACACAATAGGTAGATACAGATAGATGATAGACGCTAGATAGATAGATGATGATAGATGATAGATAGATAGATAAAGATAGAGAGATACATAGATGCAGATAGATATAGATAGACAGATGATAGATAGATGCATCCACATTAGAAAAGAAAGTTAAACTGTCTTTATTGTAGACATGTTAGTCTATGTAAATAACCCAATGGAATCTATAATATTACTAGAGGTAAAAAGTGAATTTAGCAAGGTTGCAGGATACAAGATTAATACAGAAAAAGCAATTGTATTTTCTATATACCAGCAATAAACATTCAAAAGTTGAAATTAAATAAACAATCGCATTTATAATAGCATAAAATATGAAATATTTATAAATCTGATAAAAGATATTAAAAATGTGTACACTGAAGACTAAAATACATTGCTAAGAGAAGCTAAAGTAAGTCACCATGTTCATGATCTGACGTTTCAATATTGTTAAAATACTAAATTCTTACGATTTGATTCAATACAATATTAAATGATAATCCCTGCATGCATTTTTGTAGAAATTGACAAGCCAGAAAATGCAAAGGAACTAGAATAGCCAAAACAATGTTGAAAAAGAAGAAAAAAGTTGAAAAACTTACACTGCTTTGGTTTCAAGATTATCATAAAGCTCATTAATCAGAATAGTCTGGTATGATGGAAAGACAGGCAAGTAGATCTATGGAACTTATTAAAAAGTCCAGATATGTATCCACATGCATACAGTCAATTGATATTTTTAAGTTGTTAAAGTAATTCAATAGCAAAAAAATATTTTCAACAAATTGTGTGGTAACAACTATAATCATTATTGGACAAAAACCCATGACTCTTACCTCACACCAAAACTGAAATATAAATGGATGATAGTTCTAAATGCAAGAGCAAAACTATAAAACTTCTAGAGGACAGCATGGGAAAAAATCTTAGTTACCTTAGTGACACAAAAGTACAAACTATAAAAGAAAAAAATCAGTAAATTGTGTTTCATCAAAATTTTAAAATTTTTACTTCAAATACTCTGCCAAGAAAATGGAAAATTAAGCCACAGATTGGGAGAAAATATCTACATATATATCCAACAACAAAAAACTGTATCTAGAAAATAAGAAGAACTCCTTCAACTCAATATTAAGACAAACAGCCTAATTTTAAAAAACAGACAAAAGATTTGAACAAACATTGCATCAAAGACGATATATGTATGGCAAATAACCACTTGAAAAAGGGCTCAGCATCATTAGTCATTCGGTAAAAACAAACTGAAATCACAATGAGATACTACTCATTAGAATAGGTAAAATTAAAAACCTAATCATACCAAGTGTTGACAAGTATATGGAGCTACTGGAATGACACATAGGGCTTGTTGGAATATAAAATGACAATTTGGAAAAGTTTTGCAGCTTTTAAAAAATATACCTATCAAAAGACTCAGCCATTCCATTTCTAAGATGTATCCAAGAGAAATATAAGCAAATGTCCACTCAGACTTTTACACAAATGCTCATACCAGCTCTATTTGTAAAAGAATGAAAACAACCCATCAGCAGGTGAAAGGATAAACATATTGTAAAATATCCATACAAGCTAATAGTACTCAGCAAGAATAAGAAGTGAACTATTGCAATAATCATGCAATAACATGATTGAATCTGAAAATAATTATGCGTGGTGAAGAAAGAGTAACTGCTACACGATTCCATTTATTTAAATGACTAGAAAATGCAAACTAATTTATAGTGGCAGAAGCATATTTGTGGTTGACCAACAGATGGGGGTGGGTAGTGGAAGAAGGGAGGGTTTACAAAGGGGCATGAGGAAAATTTAGGGATGATGGATATAGTCATTATATTTATTTTGGTGACAAGGTCGGGCATATATACATACATTAATATTTATTAAATTGTACACTTTAAATATGTGCAGTTTATTGCACATTTAACTCCATAAAGCTGAGGAAGAAAGTGCTCTTAAGATTTGAGAAATATATTTTAGATAATTTTACAAATTTAGCAAGTATAAAGCATTTTGATAGTTCATAATTCTGCACATAGTTGTTCATTTCAAATGTAAGAGACGCCATTACAAATTTTCTTTCCTCTCTCTCCTTTTCCACCTTGGATTAAGCCCTGTTTGTCACATATTATAAAAGCTCAGCGTAACTTCTGGTGGTTGAGACAGGTTTATAATTACTCATCCTGGCAGCAGCTGTTTACAACAAGCTTGAATTAAATAGAAGTCGTCCGGATATTTTCCAAACCTAAACCCAACACAAAGTCTCATTTTCCCAAATTATGTAACACCCCAAGATCACACATATCAGCTATAATGAAAATGAGAAAAATTGAATTATTAAAGGGAAACATGTTAGACTGTGTAAAAAAATCCAGTATTTTTGGTCCATAAGAAATGCATCTAGAGCAAATTCATTTAGAAAGATAGGAAGTTAAAAAGAAATTAGCAGAGTCATACTAGGAAAACTCTCTCTCTCTCAATCACTCTCTCTCTCTCAGGGAATTTAACAACAATATCAGAATTTAATTCAAGATTTTAAAAATACTAAAAGAAATAATAAATGAAGAAACAAAGGGCAATTGATAAAGTAAAATGTTTACAAGTTTTGCCGCATCAAATAGCAGTCTCACCATTCAAGATGCAAAACAAAGAACAAAATGTACAATAATACTACGGTACCTTTAATTTACCTCTCTCAGCTCATAACAAATCAAGTACATAAAAAAAAGAATAAGGAGCAATATATAGAAGAATTTCTCTAAGAACGCTCCAAGGACACTTGCAGCAAACTGTTCTAGCACTCTTGAGTGTAGTCCAAGACCCTATTCTGGTCTATGGAATCAGATTTTTGGAAAGTGATTCCAGTATCTGAATTTGAGCAATTATCTTAAATGGCCCTTATGTACTGTTATAAAGGGTTTAAATGATATACCTACATTTTTATCTGTTACATACTAAACACATAAAACACAATTTTTCATCAAGGGGCCATGGAATGTTTACAAAACTTGACCACAAAGAGTCATTACATTTTTTAAAAAGTAGAAATAGTTAAGGCTCTTCTCCATAGTGAAAGGAAAATAAAAGCCAGAAACTTTTTTTAGAAAATAAGAAAACAAAGCCTTTACTAGCTGAAAATTTAAATCTCTCTTAAACAATTTGTGCCAAAGAGAAAAATCAAAACCAAAATAAAGTTTTTAAAATAAAGTGATAAATGTCTACATAAAAGAACCTGTGTAATATAATGGCAGTACTGAGAGACATTTATAGCCCTAAGTACTTAATTACTAAGCAAGAAATAATAAAAGTAAATAAATCTATTGTTAAATTCAATAAATTAGTAAAGTAACAATAAAATAACCCCAAGGAAAAGAAAAGAAAACAATTAATAAAGATAAAAGATTAATGGATTGGGATCAAATGTGGCTCAAGCAGTTGACCTTCCACATGGGAGGTTCTGGGTTCGGTCCCCAGTGCCTCCTAATAAAAACAAAAACAAACAACAAGCAAACAAACAACAACAACAACAACAACAACAAAAAACCTCAGGGGAGCCAAGTTGGCTCAGTGACTGAGCACCAGCTTCCCACATACAAGGGTCTGGGTTCAATCCCCAGGCCCAGTACCTC
>PVKH010038144.1:0-11367 GCA_004027955.1 Chaetophractus vellerosus | reverse complement strand
ATATTTCTTGATATGGGAAAATCATATGAAATTAAAATTTTAGCACCTATAAAGTTTTATTGGAATATAGGCATGCTCGCTCATGTATGTCTATGGCTGTTTGCATTCTACAAGAGCAGAGCTCAGTGGTTGCAGCAGAGACCATGTGTTTTGCAAAGGCTAAAATATTTCCTTTCTGGTCCTTGGACAGAAAAAGGTTGCAATTCCCTGGTGTAAAGCCCTATCGATATCAGGACTGCCTTATAGAACAGGGCCAGACATATGGAAAGAATTCTTAGTGCACAAGTCATGGAACTCCTCCTGGGCCAATCCAGTTGCTTTACACGGTGGAGGCTGTTGGAAGAGGGGAGAACTTATAGCTGATCGATGTGTCCTCCCGCCAACATGTCGAGCTGAGTTGGGGTAGTTAAGCTTCTGCTCTCACAGCCCATTCAATCATGAACCTCTCAGCTAAGCCTGTCAACAGGGAAACCAATTAGTGCCAATTTTGACATGAAAGGTGTTTCTGTAAGGCAGGACTTAGATCACTGTCTCATTTCACACAATTTAGGTTCACAAGGTTGACCCCTGTTAGATTCATACCAGGACTTAAAATGTGAAAGGCAGCCCTCTTAACCAACCCCCAGAGATCTCCAGAATCCTTAGGAAAAGTGTCAAAGAATTCACCTCATTTTCTAGAATAAGCACTACCACCTGCAGGGAGAAATAGCCAACAGGTCCTGTAAATTTAATATCCCTCTACAAGGTCACCCTCAGATTTCCCATGGATGGTTACGGCAAAACTTTATCAGAGCCATGTGTAGTATTCTGTTTCCTAGGAATTTAATTCAAGGGCACCAAATAGCAGGCCTTCCATTTTCATTTCTATGGAGTTAGAGACCTGTAGCCAAGGGCCAGTGAGTTCTCAAAACACATTTTTTAACAAATCAATTTTATTGATACATATTAATAAAGCATACAATTCATCCAAAGTGTACAATCAATGGTATTTGGTATAATCACATAGTTGTGCATTAATCACTTCAATCATTATTAGAGCATTTTCATTATTTCAATAATAATAATAATAATAAACAAAAGACAAACAAGAAAATTCTTCACCTCTCAGACTCTCTCTGTTTCACCTGCTGTACATAGCCGCTATTTCTGGCTATTCTTGCACAATTATTTATTTATTTATTAAGAAGTTTTATTGAGATAAGTTCACACACCATATGATCTATCTAAAGAGTATAATCAAAGTGTTGTGCGTTCATCATCACAAAACATATTAGAATTATTTCATTACTCCAAAAAGAAAAATTCCACACCCCTTAGCATGCCTTCCCTAGCCCTACATAACCACTAATCTAATTTCATCTTTATAAATTGATTTACATTTACATATTAAATAAATGGAATAATACACTATGTTACACAATATATTTAGTTCATAGTAATGCAATCATACAGTATTTGTCCTTTTGTGTCTGGCTTGCTTGACTCAACATAATGTCCTCCAGGTTCATCCATGTTGTCATATGTTTTATGACTTCATATCTTCTTACAGCTGCATAATATTCCATCGTTTACTGTATGAATGTGTTACCATGAACCAAATATATTGTGTAACATATTGCTTGATTCAAAAAAAAAATTCCATCTTGTGAATAGACCACAGTTTGTTTATCCATTCATAGGTTGATGGACACATGGGTTGTTTCCATCTTTTGGCAATCGTGAATAATGTCACTATGAATATCAGTGTGCAGATGTCTGTTCGTGTCACTGCTCTCAGTTCTTCTGGGTATAAACTCAGTAGTGGTATTGCCGGGTCACATGGCAGGTCTATATTCAACTTCCTTGGGAACTGCCAAATAGTCCTCCTCAGTGGCTGTACCATTCTGCATTCCCACCAAGAGTGAATAAGTGTTCCTATCTCTCCACATCCTCTCCAACACTTATAGTCCTCTGACTTTTTAATAGTGGCCATTTTGATAGGTGTGAAATGATATTTCATTGTAGTTCAAAACACATTTCTTAAAAAGTAAAAATGTTCTTTTGCTTAGGGGGAAAGATGGATTTAGCAAACAAAACTCTTAGACAATAGCTGCCCTATTCCAGCAAAACACCACAGTGAAAACAATGGCTTCAACCCGTCCCCACCAGCGTAGACATCCATCCTTGCCAGGCTATAATGAGGCGCTCCCCACCCCACCCCCTGCCAGAGTGGTGACTGAAAAAGCCAAGTGGTGAGCGGTGGTAAGGAGCCCTCCCTATTCCTGCAGTGTCGTGGAGCGATCACAACCACGTGGGGAGCTTGGACTTTCAACCCCACCCCGCATATCAAGGCGTCCTTTTGCCTCCCCACTGGGGTGATATCAGAGGCAACCTTGTGGAGTGTGAGGACTTTCACCATAGATCCGTTGTAAGAAGGCCAGCCCTTCCTCAGAGTCAGCAGAGGCCAAACAGAAAACAGTAAAGCAGTAACAATGTGCCCTTCCACCTTCCAGCCAGGGTGCTATCAGCAGAGGCCTAGTGGAGAGTCTGTCTAGCAGTGACAAGGCCTGCCTCCCACCCCCAACTCTGACAAGGGAGCCAGAGTGGAAAACTTGGACTTGCATCCTCATGGTAACAAGGCGGCACCCAACTTTATCTACCAGAGTGGTGTTCTAGTGGTGTCTGCTAAAATACAAGATTTGAATAAGACCCAGGTCTTATAATACCAAAATGTCCAGGCTTCAATTATAAACAACTTATGCCAAGAACTAGGAAGATTCCAACGTGAATGAGAAAAGACAACCAAAAGACATCAATACAGAGATGACATATATTAGAATTATCTGACAAGGATTTCCAAGCATCCAAGACCAAAATGCTTCAATGAGCAATTAAGAACACGCTTGAGGGGAGTGGATATGGCTTAAGCAGTTGAGCACCCGCCTCCCACATGGGAGGTCCTGGGTTTGGTTCCCTGTGCTTCCTAAAGAAAACAAACAAGGAGCAGATGTGGAGCAAAAACAACGAGCAGACAATAAGCAAACAACTGAGCAAAAATAAACAATAAGCAATCTGGGGGTGAACTTTATTTTGAAAAAAAAAAAAAAGGAACATACTTGAAACACACAAAAAATACTCAAGGCCAAGAAATATATAAAATCTAAGCAAAGAAATAGAAGATACAAAAAAGAATCAAATTAAAATTTTAGAACAAAAATTATAATATAGAGAATAAAAACTCAGTAGATGACCTAGCCTTTTACTTCTATATACACCCAAGAGGAATGAAAACATGTTCAAGCAAAAACTTGCACACAAATGTTCATAGCACCATTATTTATAATAGCCAGAGAGTGGAAACAACCCAAAAGTCTATCATCTAATGAATGAATAAACAAAATGTGGTATTGTATACTATGGAATATTATTCAGTCATAAAAAGGAATAAAGAGCTGATATATGTTACAACATGGATATTGAAATATTAAGCTAACTGAAAGAAGCCAGACACAACAGGCCACACATTTATGATTCCATTCATATGAAATGTCTAGAATAGGCAAATCTATAGAGACAAAGTAAATTAGTGGTGTCCAGCAGGTGGGGAAAGGGGGCAATGGGGAATGACTGCTATTGGGTTTAGGTTTCTTTTTAAGGTGATGGAAATGTTCTGGAATTTGATCATGGTGATAGTCACACCAGTATGTGAATATACTAAAAACCACTGAATTGCACACTTTAAAATGGGTGAATTGAATTTCATGTCATGTGAATTTTATCTCAACTTGTAAGGCTCTCAAGTTCCTGGCCTGAGATGACTTAGAAAGGACAGGGGGGCTGGTGAGCAGGGATCAGCTCTTCCTGGAGACAGCCTGGGAGCCTCATTCCATCACAGAAATGCTAAGGCTGCCCTGGTTTGAGGGGCAGGGTGGGGCCCTCTAGAGCCTCCCTTGCCCTGCTCTGAAAAAAAAAAAAAAAATAGAATAGAGAGACATAGACCTATACACACATTGTACCAATGTCAAATTCCTGGTTTTTCTATTGTACTATAATTATGTAACATGAATTCCTTGGGGGAAAGTGAGTGAACTGTTTAAGTGTATCTCTCTGCACTATCTTCACAACTTCCTTTAAATTTATTTCAAAATAAAGCATTTTGGAAAAATATTAGACTTAAGTTTTACTTTAGGTAAAGTGAAAATGAATTGCTGAACTTCAGATTTTTTTTTTTAGCACTAGTTATTTTTTAAAAGAACTCTCTAGACAAAGTAAGATCACAAAAAATGTAGAAGTGAGTAAATTTCAGTTTTAGATGGCATCTAGTATTCCTTTATTATGAAAGATGAGGAAATTAAGACACCTTTTAGTTTTCATTATATTATTTTTACACTATTAAGATTATTTTAAATTAAAATTATAAGTGAAATTTCCAACATTGTATCACCTGGTAGCTTTTTGTTGTTGTTGTTTTAAAGATTGTTTCATCAATGTGTTATTCTCAGTTTGTTCATGCTTGAGAATATCTGGCTTTTGCCTTTATTCTTAAAGGACAACTGGGCTAGATTGTTCTATTGTAGACTATGCTTTAATTGTCTTCTGACATTGCTGTAGGAGAATAGAGAACCTGGTGCATGTGGAAAATCAGGTATTTAGAAACCTGGGGCAGGTAGTCACTAATCTAGAGACCTGAGGCATGTGGACACCCGTATACAGAGATTTCCAGGGGGAAAGACACCTGCTCACCAGAGATAGAAGCCTAAAGTTTTATATCATGTAATCTGGCCCTGGCCCAAGGACTTATAGGATGTCAACTAAGAACCCCTCGAGGTATCTCTCCCCTAGGAGGCTACCCCGTGTGCTTCTCAGCACATGCCTCACCTACTTACTCCTGCTTTCTTTCCTTTAACACTGTTCAATAAACCATCTTTTTGCCTAGTTCAGTCCTTGAATTCTTTCCTGCGATCAAACAAGAACCCTCTCCGTCAATAACATTAAGAGCAAAGAAGTCTGAGACCACCCTGAATTTTCCCTGGTCTTTTGATTCTATCATTTCCTCCATCATCACTTTTGTAGGTTGAATCATATGAAATTGCCATTTTTGTAGATAAAAAATGATCAAATATTACAATTTCATAGGAATCAATATAATATATTCTTTTCCATTTTTTTTCTGTAATTTCCTAAAGGCTGTTAGGTCCCTGTTTTTTAATTGTGTTAATTTTACTGCTTTTAATGAAATTTTCTATTTTTTTTTTAAAGATTTACTTATTTATTTTTTATTTATTTCTCCCTACTCTCTTGTTGTTTGCACTCTCTGTGTCCATTCATCTTCCTTGTTTCTCTGGGAGTCACTGGGAACTGAACCTCCATAGCCTCCATAGCCTCCCTTGTCCTGCTCTATCACTTGAGCCACATCCACTTCCCTCTCTCTGTTTTTTTTTTTTACTTTAAAAAAAAAGATTTATTTATTTCTCTCCACCCCCTCATTTGCATTTTGCTGTGTCTGTTTGTTGTGTGATGGTCTTCTCTTTTTTTTTTTTTAAGATTTATTTTTATTTATTTATTCCCTCTCCCTCATTGTTTTGTGCTGTGTGCTCTCTGCATCTGCTGGTCTTCTCTTTAGGAGGCACTGGGAGCTGAACCTGGGACCTCCCATGTGGGAGAGAGGCACTCAATCACTTGAGCCAACTCAGCTCCTTGGTCTGTTGTGTCTCTCATTTTCCTTCATCTTTGTGTCTCCTTGTTGAGTCATCTTGTGTCAGCTTGCCACCCCTGCTTGTCACGCTCGTCTTCTCCAGGAGGCACCAGGAACTGAAACCAGGACCTTCTATGTGGGAGGGAGGTGCCTAATCGCCTGAGTCACCTCTGCTCACTCATATGTTTTTTTTTTCTTTCCTATTGAATTGTTCATTAAGGTAACAATCTTTTTTTAAAAATATATTTTTAAAAGAGACTTAGATTACATAAAATCCTACATAAAAAAATATAAGGAATTCCCATATGCCCCACTCCTCACACCTCCCACTTTTCCCCACATTAACAACTTCTTTCATTAGTATGGTACATTCATTACAATTGAACACATTTTGGAACATTACAACTAAGCATGGATTATAGTTTACATTGTAGTTTACACTCTCTCCCACTCAATTCGGTAGGTTATGGCAGGATATATAATGGCCTGTATCTGTTGTTACAATGTCATTCAGGACAATTCCAAGTCCTGAAAATGCCCCCATATTACACCTCTTTTTCCCTCTCCCTGACTTCAGCACCTCCAGAGGCCACTATCTCCACATCCATGATATAATTTCTTCCATTGCTAGAATCACAATAAATCTATAGTAGAATACCATTAAGTCCATTCTAGTTCATATTTTATTCCCCGATCCTGAGGATTCTGGGATGATGCCCACCCCACCTCTAATTGAGAGGGGGCTTTGATCCCATATGGCTGATGGTTGGGACTCTCTTGCTTGCAGTTGTAGACTCTCTCGGTTTCTTGGTGTGGTGGTAGTCCATCCTCACCTCCTTTTCAGTTGTCCTGGGTGAGTCCAATGAACTGGAGAGCAGGTGTTACAACTCTGTTGAGGCTCAGGGCCCAGCTGGCATATGGACAGCCCAGAGATTCAAGTCTCTTGGACGTACACCTATCATCTCCAGCACCAATTATAGGTTCAAATAAAAGGGACAGAAGAGGCATGTGTAGAGAAGTCACACCTGAGTCCAATTCTGTCACATTCAGGAGCACAAACTCCAAACTAGGGCATGGCACCAAACTCTGGAGCTATCTGCCATGACTGTAGGTCCTGGGTGTCTCCAGAGCCCTCAGGACCCCCACTATTTGGGGGTAGTATCTACTTTGGCAGTGTATGATATCCTGCTGGGATGTGCATAAGTGTTACCTCTCTGATGACCACCTGACTCACTTTGAAGTCTCTTAGTAATATGAACTCATTTGTCTTTACCTTTTCCCCCTTCTATTCAAGGTCCTTTTCCATTTGCATCACCAGCCAGTGCTTGGTAGTAATCCCTCAGTGCCAGAGAGGCTCATCCCCGGGAATCATGTCTCATGCTTGGGGGTAGGTAATTAATGCATTTGTATGCTGAGTTTGGCTTAGAGAGAGGCCACATTTGAACAACAAGGAGGCCCCCAGAAGGTAACTCTTAGGCACCCTACAATACTAGGCTAAGTTGCAATTTCAAGAGCAAAGTCTCATAAGCATAGTCGTCAATATTAAGGGCCCATCAATGGACCATCCTTCTTCACCAATCATTGCACCTGTACTTGGGGGATTGTTACTGTTCCATTAGAAAATGTGGCAGAGCTCCCCTGAATGGGCATTCAATATTCTTTCAGTTGTTGTGTGAATCTCTAACCACTGTGGCAATGCCCCATGAACATTTGAACACATTTATATACCTTATATGTATGCCCAGGTGAACTTCCTCCCATGTATCCCCCTCATATGGTTTTACTTTTTAATTTCTATTCTTTTCCTGAGCTCTGTCAGTTCAATTTTCTTTTTTCTATCTCTTCTGTGGACATTTGTATTTCTTCAACCTTTAAAAAAAGATCATAGGGAACTATTTTCGGAAGCAATGTTTGGGGACAATTTCTTTTGTGATTCATATTTTTCATCTGCCTTTTACTTATATTCCTTTGGAAAGAAGATTTTTTTATACTTAGGTGCTGAGTTTCTTGGGGAACCTCCCCTTATGTAATTTTTTTTATTATACTTTTTAATCTTTTAAAAAGATACTTAGAGAGGGGGTGGCATATGGGTACTCCTGGAATCTCTGTGTAACATTTGTGTAATCAATGTATCCTAAAAATGTATATAGATATATAAAAAGTAAGTAAATAATTTAAAAAAAGATACTTAGATTACGTATTTGTTAGCCTTATGTAATATTTTTTCCCCCAAGATTTATTTCTCCAGCCTCCCCCCTCCCACGTTGTCTGCTCTCTGTGTCCATTTGCTGTGTGTTCTTCTGTGTCTGCTTGTCTTCTCTTTAGGCGGCACTGGGAACCAATCCTTGGGACCTTCTGGAGTGGGAGAGAGGCGCTCAATCTCTTGTGCCACCTCAGCTCCCTGGTCTGCTGTCTCTTATTGTTTCTCTTCTCTTTTTGTTACGTCATCTTGCTGCACCAGCTCTCTGCGCAGGCCAACACTCTGTAAGGGACAGCATTCCTGCACAGGCCGGCACTCCTAGTGAACCAGGACTCCATGTGGGCCAGCTCTCCACTAAGGCCACCTTGCCGCACGGGCTAACTTGCCTTCACCAAGACGAACCGTGGACCTCCCATATGGTAGATGGGAGCCCAATCACTTGAGCCACATCCTCTTCCCCTTATGTAATCTTAAATACCCCTTCACCAAATCTGTTATTCCCTTTACTCTCTCTAGGGAAATATTTCCCTTCAGCTCTCAGGATTCCAGAGGTTGACACAAAGCCCCTTAGGTCACAGGCTCTCTGCTTATTGCTATCAGTAGCATCATTTCTACTGCTGTTTTATCCCTAGATCACCTCCCTAACTAAGACGCTAGGTCAGAGCTTATACAAAGGGCAGGATGGCCTGGTGTATCTGCAGCTCCACCTCCTGGACATGAAACTGGGTCTCTAGGAGAATATTCTGTTTCTCCCATGGCCTGTCCTTGCTATTTTATCAGATTACTCTAACAAAGAATTCAAAGATTCTTCTTTTAGGACTCTTGTCACTTGTGGGAAAGATATATACTGTTCAAGGTCTAAAAGGGAAGGTGTCAGCTCTCAGGTTACATCCTCCCTTCACAATAGTTGTGACTGTCCTTTCATTAGAAATGGAGAGATTTCCCTCTATTTCATTATTTTTGTATTTTTAGTGGATTTGAATGGAATAGTGAACAAAAATGTCTTTCTTTCTTTTTTTGAGGTACGGGGCTGGGGATTGAATGGAGACCTCATATACAGGAAGCTGGTGCTCAACCACTGAGCCACATCAGTTCCCCTGAGTTGGTGTTTTTGTTTTACTTTTTTTTTTTTAAGGAGGCACAGACTGGGGACCAAATCTGGACCTCCCATGTAGGAAGCAGGCACTCAGCCTCTTTAGTCACATCCACTCCCATATTTCACCAATTTTGCAATTAACTCAATATACCATTCTCCAACCAAATGTCTGGGCCTGCTCCTTGCCAGGTCTGGAATGAAGAGGTCTGCCTTCTTAGCTTTCATTCATCCTCTCTTCACCTTCAAGCATTTTATATAAATGCAAAGGCCATTCCTTCCCTTTCATTCATTTTCATTATGGTTGATACTATACTATCTCCATTCTTGAACCCTTAAGCTCGACATTTGCAAAGGAAATGGAGTAGCCTAAAATGCCTTGATCCACAAGGGATTTCTATGTATCAAAGTGCCTACTTCAACTGGTTGTGAAACTGCAGTGTAGATACCCGAAAGGAAGCTTATGGTAAGAACCATGCCTGGCACTGAGAATACACTGTGAGCAAGAAAGGAGAGATGTGAAGTTATTGTTGAAGCAACAGCATATCGGTTTCTGACTAGTTCAACATAGCTTTATCATTTTTATACAGCATCCACCATAAAGTTTTTCCAAAAATAGTATAGTGTCTCAAATAATTTTGAGGAAATTTCCCTGAGTTCCAGTTCATTATGAAAAGAATCCAAGCAACCTTGTCTTAATTTGGTACTTAGCATGAAAACTCAGAATAGCAATGCAACTTTTTTCTTTTCTTTATTAACCCAGCGGAGGGATTTCAGCTAGTGGTTGCATGGTTCTGCAGGCAACTATTTCTCTCGGTGTACGTATAACTGTTCTGGTTCTCTGCCTCAGTAGTCTCACTTGCATATCATGAAACCTTAAAAGGTGATTGAGTGAAACATGATTTAGTACAGTAAGGACTGGGTTAGAAGAAGGGTAGAATAATATTGAAATAAGATTGAGTATACATTACATTATGAAACATAAATTAGATTTTACAAAATAAGTTTATCACTTTTATATCCACTTTATGACTAAAAATATCTATCTTGCTTACACAAGATTTCAGTTATATCATATTTTTTCTTATCTCAACTTTCCTTGTTCTGATTTATCTTTCCTCTATCATTTTCTCCATTAAAATCTAGGTGTATATATATTTCCATTTGAGAAAGTGTAGTTTTGGAGGTACATAGCTAAGGTATGAGAATCTCTGCCATGACCTGGAAGAAATGACTATTTATGGGATACATATTTTAGGAATAAATATATAATTGCTCAAAGTAATTTACTTTAAGAATTAATACTAACAGTCCCCTTATAAATGGGAAGAATTTTATGCTGGGCAAGTTGGCATTTAAGTAGATTAGATCCTTTTAAACTGCTAAGAACAGGAAAAGACAAAAGTGGCTTTGACCCTGGAGTTAAGACTTTCAAGTCTGCCGTTAAACTTCAACATACCACTACCCCTCCATACCTTCCCCCCAGTGTGGACATGACTGCTGGAGCAATATTGAATGCTTCAGGAAGGCAAGAAGCTTATGGATCATAGCTTCTATCTCTGGGCCTCAGTTTCCTAAGGTTAATCTTTATCTGCAGACTATTGGAGGTCCAAGGCAACCAAGAGCTAAACACGACCAAGCCTTAAAACAGAAACAACTGTGGAGTTAAGGCTTAGTTTTAGAATGGCAGGATTCTCATTTTATTCCAAATTCACATTTGTATAGTGATGGTTGGTTGCAGGTTCTCTTCTGGAAATAACAGCTCAAAGGTTAAACATTCCCCTCCTGGAAACATTTCCAACAGCCAAGTGAATGCCTCCCGAGTTTCCTAAACTAGTTAACACTCTGAGGTAAGTAACAGATAGATTTGGGAAATGGCATATGTGTAGCTCAAGGGTAATAGCCTCTATGGAAGAATGGTTCGAAATAGATTTTCCTTTAATTAAATATTTATGTTATAGCCAGAAACAGCAAGAGGTCTTTGTGTGGCCAGGGATTAGCTTGCAACATCTTTCCATGTAAGAAAGAAAATGAATGGCCATTAAATATTAATTCTTTACATGTTAGAAGTAGATTCTGCTCTTTTTCTGCCTGAAGATGAAAAGGCTAGAGATAACAGTGAGCTGCATTTGGAAACAATTATGTAAAAAGACTGGGAGGCCAGGCTTAAGTAGGAAGCGGATCTGAGGTTTTATGGAGGTCAGATGACAGGAAACACTGAATCTTTTATTATTTATCTGGGGACCCAGAAAAAAGAATTTGATATTTTTTGTTACCTTTTCTCACTTTCAGAATGGAGATAATAAGATAACTTTCACTGGTGTATAGATTACTGCTATTTTAATTTTCCAAATTCTTTTTTTTTTTAAAGATTTATTTATTTTATTACATATCTCCCCT
>PVKH010038143.1:0-11366 GCA_004027955.1 Chaetophractus vellerosus | reverse complement strand
CTGTGTCTCTTGCCTGGTGAGTTTAATCCATTAACATTCAGTGTTATTACTCTCAACAAATTTCTTACATCTGCCATATATTCTTTGGATTTATGTATGACATATGTTGTGTTTATTTCTCTTTTTGTCTTTTTAGTTGTTCTTACATTCTCCTCCAACTCTCTCTCTCCTGTTTTTTCCTTTCAACCTTTAGATCTTACGTTACTATTTCATGCAGTGCAGGTTTCTTATTGGCATACTCTTAATTTCTGTTTATCTGTGAATATTTTGAACTCTCCATCATTTCTGAATGCCAGCTTTGCTGGATAGAGAATTCGTGGCTGGAAGTTTTTTTCTTTTATTACCTTGTCTATGTCGTACCATTATCTTTTTGCCTCCATGGTTTCAGATGTGAAATCAGCACTTAATAATGTTTTGTTTCCCTTGTATGTGATGGTTCTCTTTTCTCTTGCTGCCTTGAGTATTTTTCCTTTGTCTTGAGCATTGGACATTTTGATAATTATGTCTTAGAGTAGGCCTGTTGGGATTTATACTGTTTGGGGTGTGCTGTTCTTCCTGGACATGTATATCCATCTCCCTCAATTGGTTTGGGAAGTTTTCAGCCATGATTTCCTTCAACACTCCTTCTTTTCCTTTTCCCTTCTCTTCTCCTTCTGGGATGCCTATAATGCCTATGTTTGCACATTTTGTGTTTTTGATTAAATCCCTAAGTCCCTGCTGAATTTTTTCTATCTTTTTATCTATTTGTTCTACTATCTGTTTGATATTTGATGTACTGTCTTCCACATCACTAATAATTTCTCCTGCCTGTTAAAATCTGATGTAATGTGAATCCAGCATCTTTTTTATTTCTTGATTGTGCCATTAATCCCATTATATCCGTTATCTTTTTATGTATGTTTACAGTTTCTTCAGTATGTTCTCCCAGTATCTTCTTGATATCCTTAATCTGTTCCTTCACTTCATTAAGTTGGTCCATGATATTTGTTTGGACAGCTTTGGTTAGTTGTTCGCTGTTCTGCATCTCTTCTTGGTTTTTCATTTGTTCATTGGTCTGGTCCATGTCTTCCTGTTTCTTAATATGGTTTGGAATTTTTTGTTGCCCTCTGGTCATCATTTTATCTTGATGGATTTATTGAGTTGATTAGCTTCTCTCTCTGCTCTAGAGTTTTATTTAGCTAGTGGTTCTGTGTGTGTGTGTTAAGTTTTCTCTGACACTTTGTTCTTCTTGTTCTATTTCCTTGCTTTTTTCTATGTTCCCTTGAAGGAAAATGACTAGGGCCAGAGGAATCGAAATAGGTAGGAAAGGAAAAAGGATAATAATAATATTGATAAAAGTTAGAAGAGGGGCTGTATCAGACTTAATAAAATGAATATATAACTCATGTAGGCAGTGTGGAGTAATAGGGAAAAAAGTGGAGTTCCTACAATGGAATGGGAAACCAAATAGAGAAAAATATATAGAATGATTTAAATGGCCAGAATGATGAGGAGAGAGAAAAAGAGTAAAGAAAGGGCTGAAAGGAAAAAGTTAATCAAAAAAGAAAAGAAAGCAGAATAGACAAGATAGAAATCAACACCCGTGAATTTGTGGACTAATGAAAAAAGGTGGAATTTAAGAACCACAACAGAAAGCAGAAGATAGAAAGATTAAGGAAGGAAAATAGATAGCGTTAGTA
Source organism: Chaetophractus vellerosus (assembly GCA_004027955.1). NCBI lineage: Eukaryota > Metazoa > Chordata > Mammalia > Cingulata > Chlamyphoridae > Chaetophractus > Chaetophractus vellerosus. The sequence continues at coordinate 9,687 of PVKH010038143.1, read as the reverse complement.
GACAAAATCAATATACTCAGAGAATGAGAAATCAAGGAAGAAGAAGCACAGCAAAGAAGACACAAGTTAGCAGCACCTAATTTAAAAAAGGGTGGGGTAGGAAAGAGTAAAGAAAAGTAAGAAACAGACAAACAAAGAAAAAACAAACAAACACACAAGGAGGCAGTCAAAGAAAAGCTATGGGAGAACAGCGTCCCTTCTTGGGCCCTTGTGGAGCCTCTCAGACTGCCTGTGTTCATCAATCAATTACCCTGTAGGCTTTTCCTTGCAGGTTTTGAAGCTGATTTTAGCGATTAAACAAAGTTAAAAAAAATTTTTTTTAAGTAACCTTTTGTTTTTGGAGAAATAGGGAACCAAAAGAAGGCATCTTCTGGACCAGCCCCTCTGCTGAGGGGATCCTATATAGGCTTGTGGAAACTTATCAAACACTTTCCACTGCGTGACCCCCCCCCCCCCAGGGGAGCTGAAACTCTTGACACTCATCGTGGAAGTATAAAATTGGCTGACTCTGCCCCTTCCTGAGCCAAGCCTCTGTATCCCAAGGCAGTTAGGTAAATCAGGCTTCCTCAGCAGATTCGCCTCTCCCCTTAGCCCAGCACCACTTCAAGCCAGCTGGTGTGTTCCCAAAAGCTGCAAGGGCATCCAGGCAGCCAAAACCACAGAAAGGAAAACCCTCTCCACCCTCTGCCAGAACCCTCCAGCTCTCAGAGAATGCTCCCTCTCACCGGGTTGCTGGTGGGAGTCAGGGCTCACCCTAGCCCTTTGCCCTGAGGATGGGACTTAGCCGTCCATGTCCACGATTTCCAGCTGGGGAAAAACTCACAATTTTATCTTGAGCAATCCACCTAGCTGTCCAGCTCCCTCCAGATAGATGTCCCTAAGGTTCTCGCTCCGTGGGCTCCCAGCACAGACCTCTCAGGTAGGATCATGTCCCCAATCAGCTGTCCTCTGCGAGAGAGATGGGGAGTGCCCACCTAAACTGATGCCATCTTGCCCTCGACTGCTCGCAACTGATTCTTGAAGCTTCAAATCTCTGCCATCTTCCTGCAATTCACTCATGTTAATTAATTTTATAGGTTTACTTAAACATCATACCACAAGAATGAAAAAAGTAATAATATACATTAAAAATTTAAAAATCAGGCACATTGTAGGCAACAAACTCCAGAGTTTATAATAGGGTATAAGTAGAACAAGAAACTGTGATTATAGCACAATTAACAAGTAGATTCTTTAAATCAAATTTTATTATAGACTTCTTAGAAGTCACTGTAGCATATTGAGCCTTACCATACTTTGAGTCATGCAAAAACATTTTAGAAAACTCATATGATAAGCTATCATTCTTCCTTTTTTATCTTTCCTTCCAATTCCATTGCTATGGTTTAGTCTACCCACTTTTTCTTTCACATCTAAATGATTGTACTGGCTTCCTGGTTGACCTCCTTTTCTCAAAATTAGTATAATATTGTGGAAAGAGGATGGATTTTAAGTTTTAAAAAAGGACCTAATATTGAAGCCTGGCCCTCTACCCTTTGCTCAAATAATTTTTCTAAATTACTTTTATCTATGTGAAAAAATAAGAGTCCTTATTGTTAAAATAAAATATAAGACAAGATAATATTTAAGCAGTTTATGATTCATGAAGCAGGCAGCATCCAAAGAGCATGTGAAAAGAGGCTCCACAGCAGAGTGGGGGTGTGTGAAAAGGGGGAGATAAATAGAGCAAATATGGAAGCAAATGAGGGAATGTTCTGACTGGCTGACAAATAATTTCTCATTTTACATAGGGGGTGGTCTTACAAAGTGGGTTGAAGATATACATTGATTAGTATCTTGTTTTGTGTGTGTTTCTGCTTAAAAACACATTACTTAACACATGGTTGATTCATTAACATTGAGCTCACAGAACTATAACTCATGCCTGGATGAAGCTTATCTAAAATATCTATTTATTCTATAAGGCATGTCTCAACCATTTTTGTATTTAGGGGTACTAGACAGCACTTCAGCTCTGTGTTTAGAGGTCATTTTAAAGAACAAAATTACCAAGAAAAAAAAGCACAAACATGCAAAAAACATGGTACTAAATATATTGCAAAAAGGACACTTGTTTACATTATAAGAACTGCAACAAGAAGCCAAGCATTGCCTTGTTCCACCTCAGCTGAGAATCTGCATCGGGCCACTTGTTTTTTACCACCCTGCGCGTACAAGCAAACTGACCACAAAATTGCTACAAGTGTTGATTTGGTGTTATTAATAAATTTTAGCAAGTAGGCAAATTTGCAAATAATCAGCATCAACTATGTAGTTTTTATTTTCAACTAAATCTTCTGAAAGTTTCAAGTTCAGCTTGGGGCTGACTTTAACAAAAAGTGACCAGACAGTATTAATATTACCTTGGGCCTCAGACTTTGTTCAAGAATAAAGTTGCATTGATGAGCCAACATAAGTACTCCAGTTCCTGTGGAACAGAAGCAGCAAGGTTTCATGGAAAAATCGTGATCTTTGGAGACAAGGCAGGATGATACTTAATCTAAATCTCAATATCCTTGTTGTATACTATGGTGGTTTGTAGCTGCATGTACTCCAGAAAAACATGTTCTTAAACTTAATCCATTCTTGTGGGTGGGAACCCACTGTAAGTAGAATTTTTGGATGTGATTACTTAGGGTGTGACCCCACTCAGTCACAATGGATCTTAATCCTTTTACAGGAGGCCTTTATAAGCAGAATGAAATTCAGACAGAGAAAGAAAGCCAAGGGAAACAAGAAGCTGAAGGTCAGTGGAACCTGGAGAAGAAGGGAGAGGCCACCATGTGCATTGCAATGTGATAGGTTAAGGACCAAAGGATCACCAACAGCCAGCTCCAGAATGTCAGTTTTTTTTTGGAAGAAAGCATTGCTTTGATGATACCTTGATTGGGATGTTTTCTAGCCTCAATGTTTAAACCAACCTATTGCATGGTATTTGATTGAGCATCCAAGGAAACTAAAACATATACTAATTCCTGTTTTGCAGGGTTGTTATTAGGATCAACATTGATATGATATGGTATATAGTACTTAAATTGTAATTAATTTCTTCCTTACCTTTCCCTTTAAAGAGGAGATGGGTGCATCAGCCCATTATAGTTTAATGATAATAACCAGTAAGATCATTCTGACTCCAGAGACTTGGAAACAGTCTTCTGATGGTGATATGGTTTAAGTTGGAGACTTCCCTAAAGAGGAGCATGTCTACTGGCAAGTTTACATGAATCTAATTCTTCCAAACATTTAAATCCTTATTATAAATTAAGATTTACACTTTCTTTTACCAACCAATATCTTTTCTTGAATTGTACCACTTTACTCCTGAACTTGATCTGATAATAGAATTGAAATTCTTAGTCCCCCAAAATAGGAATGAATTTTTGGATGGCAACAAATGTATCCCCAGCATTTATGAGGTGACTTATACATCCTTATTAAAAGTTGAAATAATGAATTTATAAGTAAAATATGCTTATGATGCCATGAATAAAAGAGCTAGGTGTTGTTCCTCCTGATATTCATTTATTAATTCAACACATATTTACTAAACTTCTACTATATGCTAACCAGTCCTAGGTAATGAGAATAGAACATTGGAAAAAACAGGCAAAAATCCATGTTCTCAGGTATCTAAAATTTCAATGTTTGGGAAGCAGATATCATTTTAACTCCAGTTACCATATAAGAGAAACTCGATTTTGATTGTATAAACTTACATTTACATACATTTGTAATTTTCCAAACATTTGAAATATAAATTTAATGACGTAGCATGTTTATGCATTATCTATTAAATACAGATTCAGGAGCATTCAAGCACTCACTCAACAGTGGTTTTTTTGTGTACTTACTATGTAATGGGCACTGAGATAGGATGCTGAGGATGCAACATGTAATGGTACATATATTACTCCCAAGTACTGAGAAGCCTGGTGGGCAAAACAAAAAATTAAGTGGACAGTTTAAAAAATCAAGTGAAAACAGTCCTACTTTCTTGGCAGAGTTCTCTGAATGAACCATGAGAAGATGAGAAATTTGAGCCTTTTAGGTATGTATTCTGCCATGTTCATTAAAACAAAGCCTTAAAACAACAACAACAACAATAATAAACAATATTAATGAATATCTGAATTTATTCCAAGTATATTGAGACATCATGGAATATGGTAAAGATTGTCTCCTTGAATTTATTAAAAATATTGGTATGGTACACTTGAAAAATCTTTTTTGGATGTGGTTCAATATAAGCCTGTGATGGAAAGGAATAACCTTTCCATCATCACCATTATCAATTTTTAAAAGTTCTAGAAACAATAGTATACACATGTGTAATTTTAAACTTTTTTGACTGTGATAAATTTGAGAACAATCTAAATGTAACAGCAGGAATCATGGCTGATATAGAATTTAAAAATGAGAACAAGGAGATAGCTCATTATTGATAAATAGAGTCTAAAATTTGCTGATGTAGTGATTTCAGGCATGAATGCAAAGCTGCACCCTCTAACTCTGAGGATTGTTTACCAGAATCCAGTTTCAGGGAGCTCATTTTTAACTATCATTTTTGCAAACTTTAGACATTATTTGTCAAGGTTTATATTTTCCTGTATCACTTTTGAAACTAGTTACACTGCTAAAGCCAAATTAAAATAGTCTATATATCAATACATATTCAATTATAAAACATTAATTATTATTAAATTAAATAATGTCTGTGGAAACAATTTGCAGCTTTAAGTATTCTATCTTGTAAAAGTGTTTTGTGGAATAACAAAGAGGTCAGTTTTCTTCCAAGGAATTGTTAATATCTAAGGACTCTCTCTCCCCAAAAATATTTGCATATTTTTAAAGGAGTAAATATCTTCCCTCCCCTTTCCCAGTTTCACCACAAAGTTAAGAATGCTTGGAAGGTGTTGGATTCCCATCCTGGGGAGTCCTGCTATGTTCTCAAATAGAGGGGCAGGAGTCTCTCAAGAGCATAGGCAGTGCTTAATAGGGGAGGACAGGCCAGTATGTCAAGCCTCCAATGTTGTTTCAAGTAACTCTGAATCTTGTTCTTCAAGGAGTAAAGCTTGGTGGTTGCCATGAGTCCTCAGGCAAGGGGGAGGGAGGAATAGAATTGATGGAACATGGGGCATTTTGGGGGCCTTAGAATTGTTCTACATGGTCTTATGGTGATGGATACAGAGCCATGTTAAATTTCATCAAAATTTATAAAACTGTATGGTCCAAAATGTAAACCATAATGTAAATCATTGAACATGGTTAGGCTAAAGCAATGCTTCAATATTTGTAGATCAATTGTAACAAATTCACCACCCACATGTAAAATGTTAAGAGGGGAAAGGGGAAAAGGGGGAGGATGTTGGTTATATGGGAATCCTCTATATTCTGTATGTGACTGTTCTGTAACCTAAAGCTTCTTTGAAGACAAAATGAAAGAAATAAGACACTGGAGGAATAAACATAAAAAAAGTCACTGTACATATAAGACAACAGATATACAGCGATGAAAGACATAATATCAAATAATTTTTCTAAATTTTATATTTTTAATTATTTTTTCTAATTCCAAAATTTTTAAAAAATTGTATTTTATTCTTTATTTTAAAGCTATCATTATTATTTCATTTTCTTATTAATTATATTTGGTTATTTTGTTGGCTTCATTTTTTAAGTTTTGGATCGCAGAAGGGTTTCAACTGTGACAGGGGAGGACCATTGGTGTGGAGTGTCAGTGATGGGGGATGCATGGGAGGAGGTTTACCTGGGGTATACCTATAAGGCATATAATTGTGTTCAAGTGCTCATGGGGCATTGTCACAGTCAGTGGAGGTCACACAATAACCAAAAGAATATCAAATTCCCATCCGGGGGAATTATGTCACATTCTCTAATGGGACAGTAAGAATCCCCCAAGTACAGGGACAGTGACTAGTGAAGGAGGATGGGCCATTGATATTGATGACTGTACTTATGAACCTTTACTTTTGAAATTGAAACTTAGCCTAGTGTTATAAGGTACCTAAGAGTTACCTCCTGAAAGCCTCCTTGTTGCTCAAATGTGGCCTCTCTCTAAGCCAAACTCAGCAAATAAATGCATTACCTTACCCCCAGCATGGGACATGACTCCCTGGGATAAGCCTCCCTGGCACCGAGGGAATACTACCAAGTGCCAACTAGCAATGCAACTGGAAAAGGATCATGACCAAAAAGGGGAAAAGGTAAAAACAAATGAGTTTATATGGCTAAAAGACTTCAATGTGAGTCAGGAGGTCATTCCAGAGGTTACACTTATACATGTTTCAGCAGGATCTCATTAACTGCCAAAGTAAATATTGCCTCAAATAGTGGGGCTCCTGAGGACTCTGGAGACATTCAGACACTATAGGCAGGACAGACAACTCAGGAGTTTGGTGCCCTGCCAGTGTACCTTACTTTGGAATTCATGCTTCCCAGTGTAACAGAGTTAGACTCATTTATAGTTTCGCTACACATGGCTCTTCTGCCCCTTCTATTTGAACCTATCGTTAGTACTAGAGTTGTCAGGTGTATGTCCAAGAGACTTAAATCTTTGGGCTGTCCATGTGCCAGCTGGGCTCTGAATCTCAATGGAATTGCAGCACCTACTCTCCAGTTCATTGGACTCGCCCAGGACAAGTAACAAGGAGATGATGATGAACAACGACCATCTCAAGGAAGGAACAGAGAGAGTCTTCAACTGCAAGCAAGATAGTCCCATCCATCTGCCCCATGGGATCTAAGCCCCCTCTCAATTAGAGGTACAGTCAGCATCACCATCCCAGAATTCTCAGGATTGGGGAATGAATGATGGACTAGAGTAGGCTTACTGTTATTCTACTATAAACTTATTGTGATTCTGGCAATGGAAGCACTTTTATCATTATGTGGAGGCAGTGGTCACTGGAGGTTCTGAGGGGATGAAGAGGGAAAAACAGGTGTTTTGGGGGCATTTTCAGGACTTGGGAATTGTTCTGAATGACATTGCAATGACAGCTACAGGCCATTATATATCTTGTTATAACTTACAAAAATAGCTTAGTGGCAACGGTCTAAAATGTGTTCATCAATTGTAACAAATGTACCACACTAATGAAGATATTGTTAATATGGGAAAGTGTGGGAGGGGTAGGGAGTGGGGTATATGGGGATCCCCTATATTTTTTATGTAACATTTATGTAATCTAAGTATCTTTTAAAAAATAATAAAGTATATTAAAAATGAATTTAAAAAAGAATGCATGGAGTACTATTGTGAAATGATTTGTGGATTCAACAATTGCCTGGAGATAAGAACCACTAGAAAATAGAGTTAGGAGATGTTTTTTTGTGTGTTTTTTTTTGTTGTTGTTGTTGTTTGTTTGTTTTGAGGGTGGTGCTGTATCTTGAAAAATATTTGAACACTTAGAGCTTCTCTAAGTTCAAAATGAAGGAGAAATAAGGAACTTGAGAGTAAGAAGTTCAGAATAGTTGAGCTGTGTTAGGCACAGTCCAAGGGATTACAGTAACTCAGTCACAATGAGTTACAGTCTATATTTTATTCATTGGATCATGAACAGTTAAGTCCCATTTGAAAATAATTTTTCATTGTGGGTAGCTATCTGGGATAGTCTTAGATAAGTCATGTTGATGTAGTGGAAGATCACTGGATATAGAATGAGAAGACATAGCTCTGCCCCTTGCACTGGGTGACTTTGGGCAACTTCCTGGACTTATCTGACTTCTATATTCTGATCTCTAGAATCACAATAATACTCAACAATAATACCTCACAGTATTGCAATAGGAGCATGAAATTTATATGCTGAAGCACTATTGCCATGCCTAGTGTTATTTTGATTATTTATATTGAAAGAGATCAAAAATGCCATTTTATGAGTGGAAATTTTTATCTTTTATAATAATTTTAGATACTTTTTCACAGTCCCTTTGAGCTAAAATGAGAGATTGATTCTTTAATTATATGATCTGTACTATATAGAAAGTAGGTCATCTTTAATCAATTTCCCCTGAGGATTTTCCTCTAGAGAATAGGACAAAGTTTTAATTCATTTTGAAGAAACTGCTCTTTATTATTTAAAACATGCAATACTTCAAATCAATTTAAAATTGCTCAGAAGATTTGTGTCTTCTTATAAATAAAGTCTTTTGGGGGGTTAAATAATTAAATTGTATGTAAGCTACCACAAAAATGACTTAGTTAGTAAACAACAAATTACAGTATAAGTCAATATACAGCTTAGAATTGAAATGAATTATACCCAAAAGAGGAGGCTTTTATATAACAATAAGATGTGAAGGAAAAGTAAGGGAAACCCTGTGTGTTGGACAGGTAATACATCCTTCCTAAATGGGCAGAGAAAATTAATAGAAATCATGGGGGTTTTTCTTTCATTTTATGGTGACTAAAGGAGGTGACAGCGAATACCAAAAACTCATTCCACTAGCAACAGCTTGGCATGAACAGCCAATACATGGAAAGGTTCCTTCTGATTGTAGTGACCAGTTTAAGAGTCAAAATAGGGAGAGAAGAGGATTCAAGTAACATTACAAGAAGAGAAATGCTGATATGGAAGGATAAGGACAGGAAGATTACTTACTTTAAGAGAAATGACTTAATAAGGAGATATTGTGAAAGATAATTAGGACCATCTTAAAATGGCAAAGAATTTATTCTCCTTCTGAGACTTATACTTTATATTGTCATATTTTTTATATAAATTTCAAATCTTTCTATGTTCCCTTTCAGCTCTTAAATTTTTGTGACTCTAAGGAGTATGATGTTTATATTTGTACAGATATCTATGCAAAGATTTAATTTTCTTTAAGAGAAGTAAAATTGACTACTGTGTTAGAATGTTTCTGAAGTTTGGTCAATCTAGGCTTGGGCATTTATCCTGAGTTTCAGAGATATTAGATAAAAACAAAACAACAGGGACAATAGTAGTACAGCTCCTGAGTTCCAGAACAAATATCATACTCCCGAGTAAGCTCCTCTATAAATTGTTGTATTAAAACACTCAAACAATTCCCCTCTTATAAATATAAATTGCTTGTAATTAATTGATGCTATTGCTATTATTTTCAGATTTCCAATATACAACACCAATAAGTGACTCAGTTTCTCATACAATTATCATTACTGTGAAATCAGCCTTTTCAAAACTCAGCACAAGATGAAAATCATCCTCCCAGTTGAAGAACAGTCTTGGAAAACACCATATTAGACTTGCAGTTAATGGTAAACATTTGGTTAACCCACCTGATGTAATTTAATTTGATATTGCACAAACTTATTAGAAAAGAATATGATGTGGGACCGGCTAGATAGCTCAGTGGATAAGAGCGCTTGTATACCACATGGGAGGCCCTGGGTTTGGTTACCGGGGACCTCTCCGAGTGGGCAGACGGCCTTGAGAAAGGCAAGCCGCCGTGGGCAGGGCAAAGCCACTGTGGACAAGGCAAAAAGCCGCCATGGGCAGGGCGGAGCCCCCATGGGCATGGCAAAGTCACCCATGAAACACGGAGCTGCCGCCTGCAAAGTGCGGAAGCCGGGAAGCCCGCAAAACACGGAGCACTGCTGCCCGCAAAACATGGAGCGGAGCCGCCCGTGAAAACGGAATGTAG
>PVKH010038142.1:0-11366 GCA_004027955.1 Chaetophractus vellerosus | reverse complement strand
CTTTAGTCCATAGTTCATTCCCCAGTCCTGCGGATTCTGGAGTGATGATGTCCACTCCACCTCTAATTGAGAGGGGGCTATGTTCCCATAGGGCCTATGTATGGAACTCTCTTGCTTGCAGTTATAGCCTCTCTTGGTTCCTTGGTATGCTGGTTGTCCATCATCACCTCCATATTAGTTCTCCTTGGTAAGACCTATTAACTGGAGAGTAGGTATTGCAACTTCAATGAACTTCAGGGCCCAGCTGGCACATGGACAGCCCAAAGATTTAAATCTCTTGGGGGGCCGGCTCGATAGCCCAGTGGATAGGGCGCTGGCATACCACATGGGAGGCCCCGGGTTCGGTTCCCAGGGACCTCTCCTAGAGGGCAGACTGCCTTGAGAATGGCAAGCCGCCATGGGCGGGCCAGAGCCGCCGTGGGCAGGGCAAAAATCTGCCACGGACAGGGCAAAAGCCACCACGGGCAGGTCAGGTCGCCCGTGAATGGAGCGCAGCCAACCATCCGCGAACTGAAAGCTGGCCGTGAATGGAAGCAGAAGCCGCCCATAAGCGGGGAAAGCCGCGCCTGCGCAGTGACCAGTCTCGGCACGTCGCCGCAGTGGGGGGGAAGGGGAGATATGTAATAAAATAAATAAATGTTTAAAATAAATAAATAAATAAATAAATAAATAAATAAATCTCTTGGATGTACACCTACCAACTCTAGTGCTAATTATAGGTTAAAATAGAAGGACAGAATAGCCATGTATAGGGAAACCACAACTGAGTCCAATTCTGTCACTCTGGGGTACATAAATTCCAAAGTAGAGCCCGCTGGCAAGGCACCAAACTCCTCAGCTATCTGCCCTAATTAGAGTGTCTGGATGTCTCCAGAGCCCTCAGGAGCCCTGCTATTTGTGGTAGTATCTACTTCGGCAGTCAAAGAGATCCTGCTGAGATGTATGTAAGCACAACCTCTGGAATTGCCTCCCAAGTCACTTTGAAGTCTCTTAGCCATATAAACTCATTGGTCTTTACCTTTTGCCCTTTTTGGTCAAGATCTTTTTCCAGTTGCATTGCTAGTTAGTGGTTGGTAGCAATCTCTCAGTGCCAGGGAGACTCATCCCTGGGAGTCATGTCCCACTGTTGGGGGGAAGGAAATGTATTTATATGCTGAGTACAGCTTAGAGAGAGGCCAGCCACATTTGAGCAACAAGGAGGCTCTCAGGAGGTAATTCTTAGGCACCCTGTAATACTATGATAAGTTTCAATTTCAAGAGTAAAGTTTCATATGTACAGTCATCAATATCAAGGGCCCGTCCGTGGACCATCTTCCTTCACTAGTCATTGCCCCTGTACTCAGGGGAGTCTTGCTGATGTATTAGAGAATGTGGCAGAGCTCCCCAGGATGGGAATTTGATCTTCCTTCAGTTATTGTGTGAATCTCCACCCACCATGACAATGCCCCATGAACATTTGAACACAATTCTCTCTAAATTTTACTCAGAGACAAATCTGTTCTTAATCTAAATACATGAAAACAGAAGAAACCTGGAGATCAAACTCATTATTACTTTAAATATGAATATATTTATTTTATGGCAAATGGAATTCAAGTATAGTTCATAAGAGTTAATCTATTAATTTATGCTTAATCAATACAATTCAACCTGTCAGTAGATTAAATGTAAAACATTCTATATTCTGTTTTTTTTGTCAGCATCATTATTATTATTTGTAACTGCTCAAGAAGTTTTGGCTAAGTCTTAGGGTGTTTTAACCAGGAAAATGAAACAAGGAAAAAGATGTATAAAAAATAGATTTGAAAAAGAGTAACGTATTTTATATAATGTAACATATAATTATTCTCTTCAACATTCAAAGTAATTATCTAAAAATATAGGATTTAATATGAAAATATATCACAGAATTTGTATAAAGAAAAATAACTCAGAACTGACAGGATAGGTATATCAAGTTCACGATGACATGTTTAATGAATGAACATAATTTATTTACAATGGATATTTTTAAAGCATGAGATTCATAGGAACATGTGAACTAGGAAAAGAAAATGGAACTTAGATGAGGGACCTCTTCAAAAATATTCTGAAAATTGAAAAATACACTAGGTTCTTGGTTAAAAAGAAGAAATATTGCAAAACTATCTACTCTTCTCCAAGTAAATATGTTAATGGAAATAACAAATTCTTGGTCAAAATAAATAAAACAATTCTGACATTAAATTTTAAAATAAAACGGGCATAGAGAGATTGAGAGGTGATGAGTTTTTGTTTTTTTGTTTTTAATTATTAATATTATTAGTGGAATAATGAAAATTCTCTAATAACAATTAAAGTAATAAATGCACAACTCTGTGATTATACCAAATACCATTGATTGTACACTTTGGGTGGATTTATGCTTTATTAATATGCATCAATATCAAAATTGATTTGTTTAAAAAATAAAATGGGCAAGAATATAAAATAATTCTCCTTAAATAGTAAAGCAGTGATAAATAGGGCAGCAGGATTATTAATCATTATTACCTATATATATATATTTAAATAGGGTAGAATTTGTGAAAAAAAAATAGACACATAGGAGTAGGCTTTGAAAAATCAGTAGCTATTCAAATAAGGAGAAGATAGCCCAGCTGGGTCAACATATTCTCCTGAAGCACATGGAAGGATTAATATAGTTTAAATACATGTTGTAGATAACATTTCCAAGCAGTAGAAAAGAAAAATAAATGGCTTATTCATTAAATGGTGTTGTGATCCTCATGATTATATTATAGAAACAATCCTGCTTCTCTTGTATAACAAGAAGAATATTCACAGCATGGCAGGTTTTATTTTTAAAATAATATTTCCATTTTAAACAGTAATTTGTGTTGATGTATAAAATACTGTAAAGTAAGGAAAATTGGCAAAGAAAACCAGCGTCTCATCTTTTCCAAAGCCAACTGTCATTAACAGTTCAGTGTGTTTCCTTCTACTTTATATTGCATGTGATGTAAATTGAAGGATATATATATTTTTATGAAAATTAATATTGGGTGAAGCAGAGCATTAAAGATATTACTTAGAAATTGAAGATGATGGGGAAAAATTAACTTTGTATTGCTGGCACATACTTGACACCCAATTTTAACTCTTGCATTTTTCAATCAACATTGCAATCATTTCTCACTTTATCACGAATGCTTAATAAACCTCCTTGCGGATTACTAAGTAAGATTCCATTCCATTGTACTGATTCTTGATTATTTGCTTTCCAAAACCCGCATTGGATGGTTGGTTTCTTTCTTATTTTTCATCTTTATGAATAATAATTGGGGGAATAACCTTGTGCATGAGACTTTCTTAGTACAATGGTGGTTTTTTTAACTTGGTCCTGCTGTGCCTGAATAGAGACATATTTTGTTTCTCTCTTGTCTTTAGTTTGCCCATAGACTCTTAGATGTTTTGCTAAGAGATAAATATAAAGGCATTGATTTTCTTTTCTTTTGTACATCCTCTGTGCATTATCATTTTATTTAGTATTAAAAAAGGTTCAGAAAGGAAATGAAAACAGTTTTATAAAGTAAGCCCCTAAAAAGCAAGCAATTATAGTTATTTTTATATGGGCTAATCAGTATGCTTTTAAATGTGTAATCAAGTGGCAGCTATAATTATTTTAGCCACTTGGCTCATGCATACAATTGAATCTACGGAAATGCGCTTGTTTATTTTCCTTTCCTGTTCCTTCAGGACCCATAACTAAGAGAAGACTTTTATTTTTCCCCCATAAAGCTTAGTTTTGGAGGAATTCCAGTACCTGGCAAACCTGGGACCTTCATAAAGAAAAACTTCCATGGGTGTATTGAGAACCTTTACTATAATGGAGTGAACATAATTGACCTGGCGAAGAGACGGAAGCATCAGATCTATACTGTGGTAAGTCAACCCTTCTTTCTCAGCTTGATGGTGTTTACCACTTTGGGGTAAGTTTTACTTTCCTTCTAGCTCTTCATTATTGGTTTACAATAGGCTCACGCAGGTCCCTTCACTCTCCCCAGGTAACTCTGGTGAGGGGGAAGAAAGGGGGATACTGAATCAGTGTGAAGGGAGTTACTGAGGGAAACATGCATATTAGAGGCATCCAGAAAGTTCCATGGCTGTGGGTCAGGTGCCACCTGTGATTAGGGTATGCCGCCCACCCTGAGTTAACGTGGATTTCTTTACTGTGGCTGGAAAATGCAACAAGAAAAGCACACAGTTTGGGATTTACCTAATTTCCCGCCTGTGGTTGATATTAAAATTAGGGCATTTTGAACCAGAAAGGTTAAACTTCCGCTGTTTTTGTTTTTGCTTTGTTTTTTTGATATTTCCTTTGTAGCATTTGTCACACTGTCAGATTAACCAATTTTTTAATCAATTAATATTTGTCTCCCTCAGTAGACCATGAGTTTCATGTGGGCTGGGACTGTGGGCTTTCTTTTTCATCGTTGCATTCCTTGGAGACTAGGGCAGTACCTTGCACATAGTAAGCTCTCAATAAATACCTGTGGAATATGTGAATGAATGACTGTGTTCCTGTGGTAATTCCTAGATGATGAGGCACACACTTCACTCTGGATTTATGAATGAATATTCATATTGATATGAACGTGTTCAAGAGTTATTCATTAAGACTGTACAGACCATTGAGTTTATTGGTTTACACTTACATAGTAATTCAAATCTATAAAGCTTTCCAGCATAGCATGAGTGCCCTGGGAAATCTTTTCTTTACTCACCATTGGAAAGACTGCTTTCAAAGCCCTTATAGCAAAAAGTATAAAGTAAAATATATAACAAAGAGTATACAAGAAATATTATAGTAAGAAGTATAGCATGCCTGTGAACTGAGGATTTTCTTTACAATATATTGCAATACTGAAGCATGGGAGAGCAACTTTCTGCCTTGACTCTCTTACTCAATGCACTGGCTATTTGCTCAGTATTATACACAGTATAAATATACTGCATTGTTTTTTCTTTGTAATAACAAATGCACAAATAAGTCTCCTGGTGGCTGATCCTGAACTGTTTTAGGCCCAGAGTTGACCTGTGCTAGGAAATCTTAGGTCCCTCCATGGAGGCAGTCACAGACAAGGAAAATTCCTCAAGCATCCCTTGCCTGATTCCCTGAATTACCTGTTGCGACTTCTGCAACCTCACCTCATCCATCTTTCCAGGCCCATTTTCTGTTCTCTCCAATAGGAATAGATCTAACATTCTTTCACACATTCTCTTCTTCCTGACTGAAATCTCTTCAATTTCTTCTTCATCGCTCTCAATCCCATGGTGAAAATCTGACTAAAATAACTCCGTTTGTAATGAAGTTGTCCCAAACACCTCCAAATCACATCACCACATTTCCCTAGCACCCCGCCCAGGGTCTAGCACCTGACAAAGTTGGACAAACGGTATCCATGGAAACGTCTCCTTCTGAACTCACAGCACTTGCTGCTGCTCTTACAGGTTTGTACTCCCATGATGCCTAGCACACAGAAATCTCTCTCTTGCATATATAGAATACATATTTACATAATATGAAATATTGTATTTGAAAAAATTATGTCAGATACAATATATAACAAAATGTCCTGAAATAATCTTCAATGCCTCTATCTAAATAATAATCAAACTAGTTTACCATTTTCTGTCTGGGCAGTCTCTTGGAGAGGTTTAAATGTTTTGTATCTGCAATACAGTGGTTCTCCTTCCTTTTCTTCCTTGTTTCCTTTCCTTTCCTCCCCACCTCCCTCCCTCCCTTCCTTCTTTTTTTTTAACATGGCCTCATTTAACTTTAATCAAAATACCTTAAGAATTACTTTTTCTAGATTTTGGAAAGAATATATCCTGTAGGATTTTAAGGGTGGCTTATTGAATATCTTCCATCATTGCTCAGAACCCCCCAAAATAATACAAAAATATCTAAGATATTAATTACATTGAAAAGCTTCCTTTTCTTTCTCCTAGATGATGATGATGATGACTTCTTTCCTTTAAATTACACTTGAATTGAAAGTCCAACTCCCAGCCTTGAGGCAGCACTTCACAAAATAAATACTAATTTAATCTAGTTATTTTCTTGATAAGGACTCATTCAGGCCTTTTAAGAATGGATGGGAGGGATGGTGAGCGTATGTACAGATGTGGAACAACAGGGAAACTTCTAGAACAAAGGGCCAGATCCCTAGAGTAGAATTAGAGGGAGGTCCTAGATATAAGCGGTTTTGGCCATCAATGCAAAGACGGGGCATTTTCCCTTTGGCACATTCTCCCTTTTGTGCCCTGACCATTCTTTGCTTTTCCCATTATCATCTCTCTTCTCACTGGCTTTCCTACCCTGTGCTACTCTTAATTTGGACTTCTATATAACGTCAGGTTGTCCGTCACTTTGGCATTTCTCAGCTATTGTGGCTTTGCTTCACCCATTCTTTGTTCTTTTGCTCCTGCTACTGCCTGCTACTTGCACAATTCCAGTTTCCATTCCTGAGAAAGGATATGATTGGCACAACTGTTCCTCTCATTCCCGGTCATGTCATGCATGGCTGGCCTTCCATAAAATTGGCCACCCTTGGGTCAATAACGTGAAGTGCTTCATAAATGAAATTAGCTGGTTGACTTATAAACTTTAGGGTGATTTAAAGCTTTAATAATTGCAGTTCTTCGAGCAAAAGTAAGATATTAACATTTTCCTCAGAAAAGGAAAGAAAACTTACATCAGGTAAATATACATTATAGTCTGTTTATTGTATGCTTGGCTTCCCTTTCCTGAAACTCATTTGCATATAATATTTAGACTTTTGTTGGTTTTCCATATGTCTTTAGCCTCCGTTTTTCTCTTATTCCCACAGTTGGAATAGGGTACTCACTCATTTTACCAAATAGATGGCTCTAGTTAGTCTGCTCATGTGTACTTTGATAAACTTACAAAGATATTCCAATTTATGGTTTCTATCTCTCCTAAAAGTCGTCATCAACATCATCATCATCACCATCATCAATCAGTGCCATCATGGATTTCCATCTTGAGGTCATTCAGAAATGCCAAGCCAGTCAGGTGAGAAAACAGCTGAGCTAATCAAGCTGAGGGCAAGCTGAACCATTCTTGGGCCCTAATTAATCAAAGGCAGTTCATCGTCCTGTTTTAAACTGTGCTGCTTATTTTGGGATGAGAAGCTGTAGACCTTATGGAGATCAAGTACACAACCATGAACCATTGGCTTTATCAAACCTAACCTTAGAATACTTGCCATTATCAGACAAGCATTCTAGACACACTGATAAAAGCTGCCATTATTTTTATTAAATTAAAATTTTTTTGAGATAATTGTGCATTCATTTGCAGTAGTAAGAATTAATACAGGGACATCCCATGTGTTCTTTACCCAGATTCCCCCAATGGTAGCATCTTGCAAAACTAGAATACAGTATCACAACCAGGATATTAATATTGCTACAGTCAAATTATAGAACATTTCCATCAGCACAAAGTCCCCACACCTTGACGTTTTATAGCTTTACCCATTTCTTTTCAACCATCACCCACTTCTTAACCCCTGGTAATCACTAATCTGATCCCCAGGTCTACAATTTTGTCATTTCTAGAATGTCCTATAATGGAAGCATAATATGTAAGCCCTTGGGAATGACTTTTTTCACTCAGCATAATGCTCTGGAGGTTTTTCCAGATTCTTACATCATTTTTATTGATGAGAAGCATTCTGTGATATGGATGTACCACAGTTCTTTATTCACCCACTGAAAGCTATCTGGGTTGATTCCAGTTTTTTCACGTTTATTGATCTGCTCAAAGACCCAGCTTTCTGTTTCATTGATTTTAGCTATTGTTTTCCTTTTTTCACTTTCATTGGTTTCTGCTCTGTATTATTTTTTGCTTCGCTTGTTTTAGGTTTGTTTTGCTATTCTTTCCTAGGTTTTGTGATGGGAGTTAGCCTATTGATTTGAGACATTTCCTCTTTTTTTAATATAAATATTTGGCACTGAATTAACCTTTCAGCACTGCTTTAGCTATCTCCCATATATTCTGATATGCTGTATTTTCATTTTCATTGAGCTCGATGTAGTTTATATTTCTTGGAAATTTTCAAACTTTCACTTTGACCCATAGATTATTTAGAAATGTTCCAAGTGTTTGGATATTTTCCTTTTATCTCTTTTTTATTGATTTCTAGTTTGCTTGTTTGTTTGTTTCTTTTATTGTCAGAGAACAAAGTTCATCTAATTTCAATTATTTAAAATTACTGAGGTTTGTTTTATGGCTGAGGATATCACTCATATTGGTGTATGTTCCATTGGTGAAAAGACTGTATTCTGCTATTATTTTGTAGAGTGTTCTACAAATATTAATTACATCCTATTTGTTCATGGTGTTGTTCAGTTATTCTATATCCTTGCTGATTTGATTTTCTCTCTTGTTATTCTATCAATTGTTGAGATGGATGTTATGCTCTCCAACTAATTTTGAATGTCTATTTATCTTTTCAGTTTGATCAGTTTTTGCTTCATACATTTTGAAGTTGTGTTGTTTGATGCATGCACATTTAGAATTGTTGTGTTATCTTGGTGGACCGAATGTTTTATTGGCACATAAAGTACCTTTAAGTTTCTGATCATTTTTCTTTGCTCTGAAGTCTACATTATCTTATGTTAATATATTTACTCCTGCTTTGTATGATTGATACTTACATGATATGGCTTTTTTGTCATTTTACTGTCAACCTGCATATATCATTATATTCGAAGTCAATTTCTTGTACACAGTATATATTTGGCTCTTGTTTTGTAATACACTAAGCCTTCTGTCTGCAATTTTATTAATTTTTATTGTTTTATGTTTGTTCTTCCCATTTTTTTCTCTCTCTCTTTTCTTTTTCTTGCCTTCCTGTGGGTGTCTTGAATTTTTTAGTATCTAATTTTGATTAATGTAGTGTTTTTGAGTGTATCTCTATGGAGAACTTTTTAGTGGTTGCTTTAGGTATCACAGTCTGTATATGCATTACTTAACTCAGTCTAATGATATCATCATTTTGCCTGTTCAAGTGAAATTTAAAAGGCTTATATAGCTTTACCTTCCCTAGTTTATAAAATAATTGTCTTAAATATATTCTCTACATGCACTTAGAAGCATATCAGTTAGTGTTATATGTTTGCTTCAACTGTGAAATATAATTTAGGAAACTCAAGAAGAGAAGTAACACCTGCATTCATGCATATTTTTGCTTCATGTGTTTATTACTTCTAGATGTTCCAAATTTTCTTCTTTTTTCATTTTTCCTGTCTGTTTAGATAACCTCTTTTAGCTATCTTTTATAGAAAGTCTGCTTATGACAAATTCTCTTTGTATACTTTGACTAAGAATGTTTTGATTTCTCTTTCATTCTTAAAGTATATTTTTTGCTTGGTATAGGACTCTGGCTTAATAATTATTTCTTTCAATGTTTGAAAACTGTGCCACTTGCTTCTAGCCTCCATGGTTTCTCACATGAAATTCTCTTGATTCTAATTGCTTTTCTCTATAAATAAAGTGCCATTCCTCTTTCACTACTTTCAAGATTTTTTCATTGTCTTGTTTTCAAAAGTATGAGTATGATACATTTTACAGTGAATTTCTTTGGATTTAACCTGTTTGGGCTTTGCCCTGTTCTTTGAGCATATATATCTGCATCTTTTGCCAAATTTGGGAAGTTTTCAGACTTTATTTATTGCTTAAAATAGTTTTTAAGCTCTATCCTTTTTCTCCTCTCCTGTTTCACTTCCAGCACAGCAATGACACAAATGCTTGATCATTTGTTATAATCCCACAGGTCCCTGAGACTCATTTAATTTGTTTTGTTTGTTTGTCTATTTTGTCTCACTTTTTCAGAATGGGAAATTTCTACTTTTCTATCCACAAGTTTTCTGATTCTTTCCTCCATCCCTTCCATTTCCCTGTTTTATCCACTCATTTTTTAAAAATTTTTTATCTCAAAACTTATATTATTTAATTCCAAAATTTCCATTTAGTTCTTGTTTATATCATCTCTTCGTTTGCTGAGACTTTCTATTTCTTTGCAGACTTTCTATTCTCTCATTTGTCTCAAGCATGTTCCTAATTTCTCCCTGAAGCATTTTTATGACGAGTGCTTTAAATTATTTGTCAGATAATTTGGATATCTCTATTATCTTTTTTGGCATCTAGCACTTGTTCTTTTTTCCATTTACTTTAAGATTTTTCTGGTTCTTTTTTATGATGAGTGATTTTTTTATTGAAATCTGAACCTTTTTGATAGTAGGTTATAAGAATCTTTTTTAAACGCTTTGTTTCAATGGGCTTATTCTCACACCACTCTGGCAGGGGAAAAGAGGTGCCACCCTGTGACTGCAAGGTGGCAGTAGATGTTCAACTTCTCCACTTCTCCTCTTTTGACACCAGAGGGGAAGAAACTCCTTTTTTACTTCTGGGCAAGAGGGTGGAGTTCCAGCATCCCATTTGGCTCTCATTGATACCTCTCTGGTTGGAAGGGTAGGAGTGACTCAGGCACGTATCCTCCATTGACACTGCAGAGGATGGAGTGTGCCATCATCACTCAGACGTGGCCAACATCCTGATTCTCCACTAACCTCCTTACTGCTGAGTAAGGGTGGAAGTTCTTACTCCCTACAGATACCAGTGGTGGGGACAGGGGCATCATTATTGTCTGATGGAAAGGCAAGTCCCAATCACCTGCTGGGCTTTGTCTAACCCTACCACAGCCTCACCACAGCCTGTAAAGAAGGGAAGTCTCAGATTCCTGTTCAGCCTTTGCTGTCACAGGTGGAGTTAGGGGTAGAGCATTTTCTGTGGTGTTTATTTGAAGTAGAACAGTCATTATCTAAAAGTTTTCTGTCTTCCTAGGCTGATCCTTAGTCTGGAGTTAGCAGATATTTTTTGGGCTTTTCTTGTCTGAACACACTCATATTCCCAGGTTGTTGAGGAAAAATGGCACATTACACTTAGGTGAAAGGTTGTCAATGTTTTAAAATATTTGTGCCAAGTTTCTGACCCCGTTAGCTCAGATGGTGCTAAGAAGGTTTCTTGACTCTGGTTCTAAGAGATCCATTGATTCTGCTTGCCCATTAATGTCCCTTGAGAGAAAGAATTAACAGACCACAGACAGGTGAGTGAGCACAGCATGCAAACTGCCTGTGACAGTGTGAATTTGTGAATCCCAAAAAGCAAAGGATTGTTTTTTTAATCTAATCCATTCCTTTGGATGTGAGATCCATTTGACTGGATTACATCAGGGATTCATGTTGAGTCCCTGGCTCTTTGCTGGGTCTGATATAAACAGACTCACAGACAG
>PVKH010038141.1:0-11364 GCA_004027955.1 Chaetophractus vellerosus | reverse complement strand
CGGGCCAGAGCCGCCGTGGGCAGGGCAAAAAGCTGCCACGGACAGGCAAAAGCCGCCACGGGCAGGGCAGGTCGCCTGCAAATCGAGCGCAGCCAGCCACCCGCGAACTGAAAAGCCGGCCGTGATGGAAGCAGAAGCCGCCCACAAGCGGGGAAAGCCGCGCCTGCGCAGTGACCAAGTCTCGGCGCGTCGCCGCAGCAGGGGGGGAGGGGAGATATGTAATAAAATAAATAAATCTTTAAAAAAAAAAAAAAAAAGAATAAGATAAAACATATAAATGCAACTAGAAGTTTAGTTATGTTTTTGAACTCTCATGATTGCAATATCTGAGGGTACAAAACCAATTATGGAGACCATTGCTATAGGCTACCATCTTTAAGATACAGGAATGGAAAGAAATTTTTAAAAAAGCAAAGAGGGAAAAAAATAATGGATGGGAAATAGTTTTTGAAAACATACCAAACGATATTTTAAATATTAACTGAACACTAGTCACTAACAAAACAAAATAGACCCCAACAGTAGAAGCTAGTCTCTTTCTTCTAACATCGATTTGATGACGAATATAAAAAGGAAAAGTAGACCATAAAGCCAACGCCATGATCCTTGGGGACTGGGAGGGAAGTCACGATGGTGCCTGAGGTGGGGCATTGGAGAGAGGGCAGGAGTAGGGGTGTTAGGCTCTGGGTACTAGAAAACCGTCTGATGGAGATGTGAGGAAAGACACACTCATCAAGAATATAAAAGAGTGGCTGTGACAGAAGAGTTGTTCAGGTGCTTCCCTAATTCAAGTGTGACTCTCTTCTCAAGGCCAGGTTCTTTGGTTCTTGTGAAATAAGGGATGAGGTAGAAATGCCAGGACACCAAAGACCTAGAAAATAGTGAAAGGTTTATTCTTCTGCTCCTTTATTTTTTCTTTCAAATAACACTGGCACAGCTTTCAGGTATATTCACCCTGGCTTCACCAACCTATTTGGCTCCCTGGTTTATGAGATGACTTCCTTTTCATATTTCTGAGCAAAGCTGACCCCATTTCTTTGTGGAGGGAGGGACAAAGAGCTATGTGCCTACAATAGAATACTTCTTCAAAGGATGGAGGTGTTTGGCCTCTCTTATAACTTCTTCTGGGTTAGAAATGATTGATAATAATGAAATCCAATCATAATTCAGTTCACTCATTGAGGCAGATTGAATGGTCAGTAGTAGCGTTAGCGCAAGATGGTGCATGTTTTGATAAGAATTTTTCCATGGGAACTTTGCAGGTATTATTTGTTCCTTTCATGGTGGTAACACAATAGCTTTCTCTTTGAATAAGATGGGATTTGAGAACAATAGTTAACATTCACAGTTTTAAAAATTCATCTTTTATTTCCCAAAAGAAAAAAAAAAGGAATTGTCCACTGAAAGCTGAGTGTCTTTAGAACTGTAAAGGGAATTTAGCAAAGGGGCTCTAGAAAAGGGTTTAGAATTGATGTCATCCACAGAATGATAGTAATTGAAGACAAGAGTTAAGATAGATACAACAGACCGTGGAGAGTGAGGGGGTGGGGGTTAGACCTTGTGAAAATGTGGGGGGGGGTTGGGTAATGCAAGACAGAGGGCATCAGTAAAGAAGATGGAGAGACTTTGGGGGACAAGCAGAAAACTGGGATTTCACTTGTCCCAGTGATGATGACAATAGCATAGGGGAAAATAAAATTGCTAAATGAATCCTGAGCACTTAGGACCCATTAAAAGAGAGAGGATGAGGCGATGGAAACAAATACTGTTGCACCTGGTGATTGTGTTCATGTCTGTTTACAAGGCAGGAGGACCTGGAAAATAAGAACTGTAAGTCATTCCACAGCAAATCTATAAAGAAAAACAAAATCACGAAGTACTGAAGTGCTGATGTGATTCTACTAGTTTATACAACCTAATAAGGCAAAGACATTACTAACTTCTCTTATAGAGAATGCTGGTCCAATATAGTACAGGATGCCTAAACCACCACTGTAGTCCTGGCTAGATTTTAGCAGCTGGAATCGTTTGACATTTTGAAGGAAAGGTCAGTGAAATGGCAGCATCCAAAATGGTGGCAAAGCCATAATTGTACTTGAATTTCCTGAAACACGGAGCCTAGCGCTTACAAAGCCTGTCTACCCAAATAGGTCCTGCCAAGCATTTTGCAACTGATTCTGTCCACCTTTCCCTTCTGGATTCCTTGTCAGGGCCTGACATCTCAGAACAAGGTAGCACAATGCTCTCACCCCAGCTTTATCCCGCCCCACCCTGCACACACCCTTTCTAACTGGGTACCAATCAAGAGTTCCCCTTACCATTTCCTGTTCTTCTCTCCTCAAGCGAGGGTGTACTATGTAAAGTGCAATGGCAAATGCAAAGCGGGGCATAAGAAGGGGAAGTTCCTTTCTCAAGAAGCAATATCGTAGAGGTGGGCTGTCAGGGAGTCTGCAAGATCTGAAGTTTCAGGGACTGAATGAAAGAAACACTCAGCTAACAAAACAGTGCACTGCAGAGGACGCTTCATCTGCTCTGGCCAAATCCTTTCTTTCTTTCCATCCTTTCTTTCCTAATAACAGCTGCCCTCTCATTCCCTGTTACTCTGCTGTGAAGAACAAAACCTCCCTCCGACTATCTGTTTTTCTTTTCTTCCCCAGAGTAGGTCTCATTACTGGTGATTAGCAGATGATTAAAACCAATTCAGCTTCCCCCAGTAGATATTTTCTCCCTGTTTGTGCCTAACGCGTCAGCCTTCAATGAACGTGCTCTTAAGCTTATTAACAGGCTCAGAGGATTAGCTGCCGCCAAGCTCGGTGGCTCCCATATTGTGATGCAGGGAGTGACATGGAACCATTTGCTGAGTGCAGTCAGGACCGCTGGGACCAAACTATCTAAATCACAATTTTATTTTCCATGTAGAGCAAGATAAAAACCCCCGACAATAATTACAAAAATCAAACATTTCGACAAGTCTGAAAATACCCTTAAAGTCAGTGGTAGCAAACACGTCAAACCAATCACGAGGGGCACTGGTGTGTGTGTGTGTGTGTGTGTGTGTGTGTGTACAGTTTCCACGAATGTACAGTCGCGCAGTTGATCTACGTTCACATGCATCTATGAACATAAATGTCCCCGCTCAGCCCCAGCATTCCTTTGGTGTGTACTCGGTATGTGTTGGTCATACGTGGATAGAGCTATCTTTTAATGGAGACTGAAGAAATGACAACTGAGATTGTAGTAGGCGATGGACACACATAATACTTTAAAGAGAATCTAGTCTAAACTTGCGAAACTTGAATTTCAAATTGGCAGATAAAGACAAAGGAATTCTAAGCAACTGGTTTCATTTGTGATTTTCGAAACCAAGATTTTTAAAGTTTGGGGGAGTGCTTCCCTATGTGAAAAGACTTTCTTGTATAACTGTATATGGAAACTTTAGTGATAATCATAATAACAGTAACATATTTATTAGCTGGGACACAACCAGTAGGTTAGGAAGCACAAACGAATGATTGTTTCGCAAAGTTCCAAAAGGAGAAAAGCCTCATGGTATAATCATGGTAGATGTCACATGTAAGAGGTTGTGTTTTGAGGAATGGGATTGTTTTGCTGTCACAGATGGTCTCTTACTCTAAATCTTTAAGTTTTTCCCATTTATTTTTTTTCCACCTTTTCAGAGCAGCTTAACTCTGAGCGTGCTGAGGCTTGAAATCTGGTTTCTGATTCATAATAGCAACAGGGTTTGTAGAAAATGTCAACAAATCCCCCATCACCAGGGAAAGGAGGAAATGTGAAAGGTAAGTCATGTCAGTCTCTCCTGGCTGTGTGAGGGAGTACGTCTGTGGAAGAGAAGAGGAGAGAAAAATCTTAGCAAAACAGCTACGACAACCAGGCAGCAAAACACAGGCGATGACAATAAAACAAAGGAAAACCTGAGAAAACAATAGGGAAGTAATGAGGAATTAGAAGAAGATATTGTCAATCACCAAAAATGGCACACTCATATTTTATTTAATTTCAAACATTTAATATCTAAGGGAAAATGACAGACAGGGAGTTTTTATTGGCTCAATTTTACCAGCATTAAAAATTTTCCAGGAATACCTCTGACCTTGGTTGGCCCCAATAAGTAGGTAATTGCTAAAGGATCAATTCCCTCCTCATTAAACAACAGGCCCCAAACAAATGCAATATGAGCAATCAAGTGACAGTGAAGCACAGCTGAAGATAACAGGCTACAAAGAAAGCTTTAAGAATGATATTCACAAAAGTGCTGTGATAAATATCTGGAAAACATTTATAACCAAGGGCTCATAATAATGTTACTGGAAAGTGCAGGAAAATGTTATGGTGCAATAAGCTTCTAAAACAGTTTATTACACGTCTACAAGGGATAGCATATAGGAAGAAAGCATTGCTATGATTAGACAAGGACAAATATTGTTTTAATGAACTACTTTTGCTTGGAAGTATTTCACTGGGACTGGAGACTTCATGTCAGAATAGAGAGGAGTTTGGAAGCAGTGCCAACCTCAATCAGTGGATAAAAGAAACTGTATCATGGAAAGGGAAAGATGGTTCTGTGACCTCTTGAGCCAGCTCTGCACGGTTCAAGGGCCAGTGCAACATTTTGAACTGAGGTCCTTTTCCCTACAGAATGAAACACCATAAAAAGGGGGTAGCTTGTTTTGCTTCCACAATCCCTTAAACAACCTCTACAGTAACGGTGGGCCATGAAACAAGGACTATCCTGCTATTTAAGGAATCTGAGAATTATTTTCCCTTCATACTTTATCCTGTTTTCCTCTTTTCAGTGCAACTGAATTAATTACCACAATGTATGTGTCAGCCCCTGTCAGGAGAGAATACATCCTACATCCTCTTCTTAGCATTATCATTCAAGTTACATAGTGCTGAAGAACAATGGACTTGGGTTTGGATCGGCTCTGAAAATCACTAGTGGTTTGACCTTGAGAAACCTTGAATTTAGGCCCATCATCTGTAAAGTGAGGGGAAACAGTATTAGCTCTCTCATAGAATTAATGAGAATTAATAAGATAATGAGGGTGAATTAAGATAATCATTGCAAAGGACTGAGCATAGCCTTGGCACATGATGAGTCACAGTGGTGACCATATGATGAGGAGTTTCTGAAAGAGTGGCAAGCTTTATCAAGAACTTTCTGGTCAATGTGAGGGTACTGAGGGAACTATTCGGGTAATGAAGACACTAATAAGAGGTTTGAGAAATGGTTGCTACCTCTGCTAAACATGAGTCTTGTAGGAAGAGAAAGTGGGAGCTGGGGTGAGGCACAAAGATAAAAGTGTAAGGGACAGGGCACACATAAAATGATCAATAACAACCCATTGTTGCTGGATTTTCTCTAGGTTCTTGGCTATGTTACAAAAAATAATTTTAAGTACATGCCAGTTTAGTTAGGCCAGTGGTTTATTAAGAAAATGAGAGCAGAGAAATGGGAGAAAAATAACAGATTATGGGGCCCGGTTTACTTGCATTGCTAATCCAGGCAGGGAAAGAAAGGACAAAAAGAGGGCTGGTTTGGCTTCCATGCTTGCTTTTTAAACCATTAATTATTCCACCCCTTTGCTAATGTCGGGGGAGGAATCCCAGTTGTTTGCTGTTTTGATTGGTTACCCCACCTGTCAATCCTCTGTAAAGGTCCAATGTAAGGCCACTTGTGAATAACCGGGCCTTTTCTTTGATCCCAGATGCCATCGAGGTTCTTCCAGCAGCCATCTTGTAGGATCTTTCCCTCAAGAAGGATTCCCATCGCTATGTGTTCCACGGCCACGATTTTCTGCCAGGTTTCAAATTCGTCTCTTTATTACCTAATCTAGCCTGCCTCACCAAGGTCGCACCATAAAGTGATAAGTGGACATTAGAGATAATAAATACTGTCCGAGAGGGAAGGTCTCATCAAAAGCTTGGGCTGCAAGGGAAACATGGTTGCAAAATTGGGGCTTGAAGGAAGATCCGAGGTCTGGAGAAAGTAGATAGGGGCCTTTTCCCATGGTGCAGCCATCCAGGCGTTGCCTTCGGCACTATCCCGAGGATTCTGTCCAGACAGCAATCCCCTGGATACTTGGAGAGCAGGGGGCCTGCGGCTGTTGTGTGTGAATGACTGTTCCTCTGGTGGGAGGGTTGTTACTATTATTGCTAATGATAATACTACTTGAAACCACAGTCAATTTAACCCAACCATTTGGAAGAGCTACATTACTCTATTATCCAATTGATAATTTCAGGGTTTTATTCATGGGCGCAATCATAAGAAAAACAAGGAGAAGACAGTCTCTCAGTTGTGTACATATGCATAGACTTTGTCTTTTGAGAACATAATTGGGGATGAGAGTTACAAAGAAAAGATCATTAAGAGTTACAAAGAAAGAAAGGGGGATAAAAACCTACCACATTGTGTTCTTGTGCCATGTGCCAAGCCCTAGGAGGCCTGCTTGAGTTCATTTGAGCTGGAGGCAGCTCCCAACTAAGGTAGCAAGAAAACAGGGTAGAGAGCCCTTGGAGGGGACTGGCACCAGGGCAAGGAAATAAAAAAGGCAAGTACTATGCTGGGAGAAAAGTGCAAGGGATTCCATTTAAACATTAAGTTAAAGATAGCAAGTGAAGCTGCTGCCAGAGGTTCCCCCTTCCTTCTCCCACACAGCTAATAATTCAAAATATCTTCAGCTCGCCAAGATATCTAATAATCTAGAAATCAGTAGCTACGGCTTCCAGTGATGTGTGGGTTAACAACCCTGTCTATTCCTTCCTGTGTCTGAAACCAAGCAGAGGTGAAACTGGGAGGGGAGTGCAATTGGGGAGGACATGGTGAGACCTCCCACCACTAATCCTGCAAACAAGCTGTGCGGGGATGGAGGGTATTAGAACATTTATAAGAGCAAAGACATGCTGTTCCTCACTGCTCGTCAGGAATGGAGGATCGATTCAGCAAAATATTTCCACCGAGAAGCAAACGGCTTGATGGCTGTAGCTAAATATCATGATGCAATTAGGAACAGTGAAAGTTAAAATTGAGTCTAAGATCAATCATTTAAAAAATGTTAGTAGATATTCCTACAACCCAATTACGGTACACAGCAATAAAATCATTTCATCTTAGGTTGTACTGATAGATGATAGATAGGTAGAGATTGATAGATAGAGAGGTGATAGATGGATAGATATAGATAGATATAGAAAGATATATAGAAATATAGATATAGATAGACACTATATATTATTTATACCTTTATCTATATCTATCTATCCACTTATATCTCTATCTATCTACCATCTGTTTTTCTATTTAAAGGCTATAAGCCTTTAAAGATAGTCATTATTCCTTGGATTTTTCTATAGAACCTACCTTAGTGCAGTAGAATAAATGTGTGTTGGATGAATACATAAGCAAAAACATTCCTGATAAGACTCTGTAAAGAAATGACAAGTCACAAATTCAGGATTAGCATAGTTACTTAATAATGATGCTGTAATGATGTCCCATCTTTAAGCCATTTTTAGTAGCTCCTGATTCTTTTCCTGTTGTGCCATTAGGAGGCATGATTGTAAGGTAATGGAATGGGGGTCTCTTGACCCATGGATACTACAGCATTAGAGTGTCAACTTCTGCTCAGAAATAGTAATAGCTAACACTTACGTGCCAGGCATTGTTCCAAATGCTTTATGAAGATGAAAACATTTAAACCTCACACCAACCCATGAAGGAGGTGCTACTATAATTCTCATTTTAGAGATGAGGAAATCTTTTACAGATAAGTAACCTGTCTAAGATCCCAGATGTAGGAAGTGAGGGTGCTGGGAATGAACCCAGGCATTCTAAAATGCAAATTAAAGGTGCTTTTTTAATGTGGATTTTCTAGATACCCAAGGCAAATTGATTGCTATACTTATAAATTAAATTAGACTCCAAGCCTCTGGGTACCTAAGGTAAAAAGAAGACATATGCCATGTAATAATTTCATTATTATATTTAATAAATATTACATATTTTGGTTATTGTTAACCACTATACCTAGTCTATATAGAAGTACTTGTTATATCTTCAATTCATAGTTTATTACAGTGTTAAATATACTGAACATAGATATTCACATTCCACTTGAGTAGTTCTCCACTTTTGTGTGATGAATATAATGTAAGTCATTCTCTGGAGGCTTCTGAATTGAATTATCACATCACTGATACCTTGTTATTAAAGACATCTTAGATTAAGATAAAATACCACTTGAAGCTGAAAGGTAAGCTGATCAACTAATTACTTGACAAGTTTCAAAAGAGAATCCCAGAAAACAAATAGGAGGAACATTTTTGAAATTGAAATAATAATTACAAGGTAATGAAGATGATATAGCACTTAGATCCTTGAATATTGACATGAACAATCAAATAAGTAACTGAGAGATGGCATGGTTTTCCCCAGGCAAAATCTTTACTCACAACTTTCTAGGACAGTGCTAGTAGGAAGGAATTCTCCACTAGCTTTCACACTCTGTGGACTCCATGGATGCCGGATGGCCCCTGCTTGTAACATTTTAAACATCCGCAACTTGTGATCTTCCAGTCAAGCAACTGATAGCCACAAAGCAGGAGTCAGAGAAGCTTCCCAGTCCCCCTGGCTTCAGGTCTAAATAGTGAAGCTGAGGCAAGGGAAAGAGAATTTCTATCTCACGTATTCATTCATTGAATTAATATTATTGAGAGAACAAAATAGGCAAAGTCCTTGCCCTTACTCTAGCATGGGAAACTGACAAAAATCAAGTGTGTGTGTACTAGACCAGATGGTGGTGATTGCTATGGATCCAAGTAGAGCAGGGTAACAGTGACATAGAATGCTGGGCTAGGGCTGCTGTTTTATGTAAAGTCCTTTGTGATATAGAAGGGGTTATTTGAGCAGAGATCAGAAGGCGCCCGTGTAGCTGTCTAGAGAAAGATTGCTCCAGTTAGAGGAAATGGCAATGACGAAGGTCCTGCGGAGGCTGCGTGCTTGGCATGTCTGAGAACAACAAGGCGGCCACTGTTGCAGAAGGGACACGAGTGTGTGAGCATGGTGGGGGGGATGAAGTCAGAGAAACAGGAGGTAAGATCATTTTGATAAAAGAACACTGGCAAGGATTTCCAGTCCCAACAAGATTGAGTAGTGCCATTCCTTGCTTGTCCTCCCTCTTATATCTAAAAAATGCAGGACAAAACAAAACAAGCAGACACAGGAAGACTCTGAAAGGTGGAAAGAAGAAGGCAGGCTGCCTAGGGACTTTGCCAAACTCAGTGAATTCCCTGAGTCTCCTGATTGCTCCCATATATTCTCGACTGCACACTGCCAAAGTCTCCAAATAGAAACACTAAGGGGCACAGATAAAAAATGCTTCAAGAAAATTCTGTCACCCTTAGCCAAACACCTGGGACAAGGGTGGCCTAACTACAGAAAAGCTTTTTGGCAATATCTCCTCTTCTCAGCCACTTACCAATGGAAAACTATACTCTCCATTTTGCTGAAGCAGGCAGCTCTGTTTCCGTTTCTGGGTGCTCTTGGTGAGACTGAACAGGGAGCTAATATTCCATGCTCTGCTTGGCAGAAGCAGATGGCTCTTGAATTCCCCTGCTTGGCCTCCCAAGTGGTGTCAGTGAGACCAAACTGATAGCTGACCTTCTGTCTCCCACCCTGCCGAACCAAGTGCCTCTCTGGTTCCCATGCCAGGATAGTGTCTGCAGGGTTGCATGGAGAGCTGATCCTTCATTCTTCACACAGTGGAAGGAAGAGATGATCTTATTCCCCTGCCAGCGTGGTATCGGGGGGGTCACCATAGAGCTGAGCTTCCACCCCTCTGCTGCACCAAGGAGGATTAGCAATGTAGTTAGAGGCAGGCTTAGTAAACTCTCCACGCACTCCTCCCACCCCAGTGTCAGTGAGACTCAGTGAGGAGATGACACTCCACTCCCAGCTGGCATCAATGAAGCAGAATGAGGTGGTGGGAAATGGAGCTAGTTGGCACTCCATTTTCCCCTTCCCCTTCAGTGAAGGGCTGAGCATCTGCCCACACAATGTAATAGCAAAAGTGAGTCTCCCCTCCCTGCTGGCAGTGGAGCCCGGTGGGGAGCTGATCTCAAAACCCCATGCTGAGACAAAGAGATAATGTGAGAGGGGACCCCAAATTCAAAGTAAAGGTGTAAGTAGGGCCAGGTGGGGGCTGAACTTCTACCCCACCCCTGTACAATAAACTTATTGTGGGTTAGTGCCCCATTTTTGCCATGCTGGTGACGGCAGAGCCCAGCAGGAACCTGAACATACACACCCACCCTGCCCTCATGCTACACCTAAACAACTGGATTCTGGCTAAAAAAGAATATTAAGTAGGAGTTAGAGTCTCATCATATAATATCCAAAATGTCCAAGATACAATCAAAAGTCACTCATCATATTGAGAACAAGAGAAATCACAATGTGAATGAGAAAAGACAGTAAACAGAAGAAAATACTGAGATAAACCAGATGTTGGAATTATTTGACAAGAATTTTAGAACAGCCATCATAAAAATATTTCAAAAAGCAATTGTGGTTTCTCTTGAAACAAAGTAAAACTTAGAAAATTTCAGCAAAGAAATAATAGTTATGAAAAAAAGAACCAAATGGAAATTATAGAGCTGAAAAGCACAAAACAACAACAACAATAAAACTCTGACTCGGGGGCCGGCTCGATAGCCCAGTGGATAGGGCGTCGGCATACCACATGGGAGGCCCCGGGTTCGATTCCCGGGGACCTCTCCTAGAGGGCAGACCGCCTTGAGAATGGCAAGCCGCCATGGGCGGGCCGGAGCCGCCGTGGGCAGGGCAAAAAGCTGCCACGGACATGGCAAGAGCCGCCACGGGCAGGGCAGGTCGCCCGCGGATGGAGCGCAGCCAGCCACCCGCGAACTGAAAAGCCGGCCGTGAATAGAAGCAGAAGCCGCCCACAAGCGGGGAAAGCCGCGCCTGCGCAGTGACCAAGTCTCGGCGCGTCGCCGCAGCGGGGGGAGGGGAGATATGTAATAAAATAAATAAATCTTTAAAATAAATAAATAAATAAATAAAAATAAAAATAATATAGGGGAGTGGGTGTAGCTCAGTGGTTGAGTGCTTGCTTCCCATGTATGAGGTCCTGGGTTCAATACCTGGTACCTCCAAATATATATATATGAAAAACTCAATATCTTTTGATCTCTGCTCAACCATGGATTGCAACTTTTAAAAAAAAGATTTATTTATTTTATTACATATCTCCCCTTCCCCCCGCTGCGGCGACGCGCCGAGACTTGGTCACTGCGCAGGCGCGGCTTTCCCCGCTTGTGGGC
>PVKH010038140.1:0-11368 GCA_004027955.1 Chaetophractus vellerosus | reverse complement strand
AGTTTTTGGCTTTAATTAGCAGAAGAATGAGAGAGAGTACATCTATTCCATCTTCTTAGAATTAGAAGTTGACATTTTATTAATCTATGAATACTGAATTTCTCATGTTGTTCCCCTGCTAGAAAACCAAGGAACTATGATTTAAAGGATGTAATAAAAAGTCATTAGCCTGTCCTTTAAGTTGCTGATAAATTGCTCCTATCTTGAATAATCATGTACCATAATTGTTCACTTCTCTTTAAATAACTACTCAAAATTCTCTACACAAACATTTTACTGGACAGTTTTTTCCACCATCTGTTTAAATCATGAGTTTGTTTTGGGTATTAAAATAATACACTGCTGGTGAAACTGATTAGAAAACTGTCTTATCTAATGCTTAGTAAAATTCACTTTTTATTCTTAATAATAATAATTGAATTTTCTCACTGTGGCTAATAATATTTGTAACATAGAAAAAAGTGTTATATAATCTGTTGAACTTAATTTTTGAAAGTCATGAATGGGAAAGGGGGAACAGTAATCAGGGAAATTTTAATTTCAGCAATGACTTTTTCGATTGTGGTAAAAAGATGTTTAATCAATTGCATTATTGTATGGTAAAAGCCATAGCTCAGTGAAGAAGAGGCTGATGAAGATGTATTTTCTTCTAACTTGTAAATAGTAGGCATAGAATCTGAGACAATCAGGCACATATTTCTCAAAGGATCTGGACTTTGGGAGAAATTAGAGTGTTTTTTCTTCTCAATCAAAATAGATGCAAAAATTGAAACTTTAAACTTGTTATAGGAATGCTTTGAAGCATTAGAAGAAAGTAAGAAGAGTAATAAAAATCATGCTCCTATATTCATTTTATTACAAAAAATAAGAAACGTTGCCAGTGTTGATGGACTTTTCTTAGACCTGGTGTACTTAGAGAACAAATAGGAATTCACTGTGAAGTTTAAATGTGAGGCCAATGCCAGCATTTTTGAAGCAAAGGTAATTCTTTTGTTCTAAATTCCTGTAGCATTAAGAGTTTAGATGTGACCTCCACTTGGCATGCGCCTCTGCCCAGAACCTGGGATTTTAGGTCATCCTGGATAGCCTAGTGTTTTAGAAATTAGTGTAATTTTTTGAAAGCAATATTTACAAGTCTTTGATTGCCGGGGTGCACATTAAAATGGATTAGCCACCAACATGCCAGAATCCCTCCAATCACATTTTCCATGATAGAGTGGGGCTTCCTTGCTCAGAAAGACCTGTAGTCTGAATCTTCCCTCTGGTTGCATGATGCTGCCCAATAGTTTCTACTAGAAATGACTCTCCCACTTGCATGGCTTGGGATTTCTTTCCACCTGGCTCTTTTCTTACCACACAGTGCACCCTCTGGGAAGTCTGATTGACCCTTCCATTGGGTGCTGAACTTTGCATAATCTTTCCTCTTGGGCATACAGTTCCTCTAACTTAATGTTTAAAAAATTATTTGTTGAATGACTGTGTCACCTTGCCCCTGCCTCATTTCCCATCCAACTCTGGAACCAGTCTTCCACTAACCCTTTCTACCAGTGTGGCTTCCCTCTTCTTTTCTTCATGTTTCTTCTTCCATCTTTTCTCTGAGATGAAACTGCTTACCATTTTTTATCCTTTGCCTAATTTATGAAATTTCTTTTCCTATATTTCAGGAAATATAGGTTTGGGTTCTCATAGACTTCTTTCTTCAGGTCCATTTTTACTAGAGGTGGGACATAAAAATATGAACCTTTTAGAAATATACAGATGAAATACTGGGAGCTGTTAATTTTCTGGGCTTCTTACTATTAAAAATGACTGCTGTTCTAGAAAAATACCCAATGTGCCCAACATGTTCAGCTCCATTCCACTTTAAATCTGTTTGCCACTTGGGATTCCAAACTTCAGGCATAAGAAATGACTTTTGGCCCCTACCCAGTACACCAGGACTTCACAGATGACAGTCTAATAGACAATCTCAGTTGGTTCCAAATAAGCCTTTGTAGGGAACAAGGGACCTAAGTAGGACATCTGTGACTGGACTAGGAAAGGCCAACCTGACAGCAAGATGGATCAGATGAAGCCCCTTTGAAAAAGATCTAACTTAATTGTTGGGACAGATGTCCATGCATGCCCTGCACCTGCTGTAATCAAGTGAAAAAACAAGTTGTTGAAGGTCAGTTTCTGGCTTATTTCAGAAATCCTGCAAGAATAAGAGAAAGGCAAAAGAAATGTCAAAATAATCAGCATCGCAAAATTTAGAAAAATTCTTCTCTTTAAGCCTGCCTTTCTCTTCTCAACCAGTCCACCCAGGATGTTTAGTGATGTCAAATATACATTGTTATGAATTAAAAGCAATTAGACTTCTTACAGTTGAACATGTAATCACATTAATAAAATGTGTCATATTTCATAAACATGCTTTCACACACATGGTCTCTCTCGAATACTCAAAAGAATCTGCCAGATAGACCAACACCATCTTAGTGATGTGAGAAAAAAAATCACTTTACAATCTTTATGCAGATTTTGCACAACTTTTTTGGTTGTAGCTCTGTGCAAGGTCTAGAAGCACTCTAGCCTCTGGGCACATTCTACTGTTTCTGCCTGAAAAAAAATCTTGCCCATATTGACATTCCATTATTGGGTTGTTGCTTACCCATTCGTTAGCTTTCATTCTAGATTTCATTTCCCTCAGGATGCCTCTTTACTCTGGGTTAAGTTATTCTCAAATGTTCCTCCCCCTTTATCACACTTATTATAATCCATTAGAGTCTTTCTGGTCTGTCTCCTCATTAGACTCCCCCTGTACAGAAAGAATATACTCAGCTGAAGGAACTGTTCCTACCCGCAGTAGACAGATGATAATACTTGTTGAATGCAAAAAAGACATAGCTGATTATTTGTTAGTGTATTGAACGCTCTAAAAACAAAACTCCTGGGCCGGCTCGATAGCCCAGTGGATAGGGCGCCGGCATACCACATGGGAGGCCCTGGGTTTGATTCCCGGGGACCTCTCCTAGTGGGCAGACCGCCATTGAGAATGGCAAGGCGCCATGGGCGGGCCGGAGCCGCCGTGGGCAGGGCAAGAAGCTGCCACGGACAGGGCAAGAGCCGCCACGGGCAGGGCAGGTCACCCGCGGATGGAGCGCAGCCAGCCACCCGCGAACTGAAGCAAGCGCCGGCCGTGAACGGACACAGAGACCGCCCACAAGCGGGGAAAGCCGCGCCTGCGCAGTGACCACTCTCGGCATGTCGCCGCAGCGGGGGGAAGGGGAGATATGTAATAAAATAAATAAATCTTAAAAAAAAAAACAAACTCCTCTTCTTCAGCTGAAGCAAGCAGTTCCTACAACTTTAGAAGAATTATGGTTTCATTCTCTCAGAAGCATTATACTATCTTCCATTTTACCTAAAATTGTGTTCTAACAATAGGTATTGTTAGCTAGCTGGCAGACTCCTCTGGGGCTGCAATCTTATGAAATATACAAGAACTTATGTAAGTTTAAAAAGTTAAGATTATATAACCTGCAATCTTGGGAAATGAGTACCTATGTAAAATTAAATTATACAAGTTCATCTGTTTACTGGATACTTATAGCTTCTTTGTTAACACTGTAGATATGTGATTGTTTCAAATTCTCATGCTTTTCAGCATTAAATGGTCCTGATTCAGTTCCAAGTATTTTCATATGACCACAAGGTTGCACAACCAGCATATGTTTTTTTTTTTTTAATTTAGGAAATCATCAGGGTTATGTGTATGTTCACATTTTAACTGGTTTTGCTAAATTTGGCCTCAAAGTTATTTTCATGTAAGGTATTTCCAAGGATTTTGCTTAGAGTATAATAAACCAGGGCTTCTCACACTTACATTCATATGAATCATCTGGGGGTTGTTTTAAAAATGCAGATTTAGATATAGGAGGTCTGAGGAGAGGCCTGGGATTCTGCATTTCTGATGAGATACTGGGATTGTCGATGCTGCCCATCCATGGACCAGGACCCCGGAGTATATGTGCTCATCTATTCCATGTGTGCTACATAAGGCTTCAGATGAGATGATTCATGAGTTTAATAATAAAAATACATAGGGAAAGAATTAGAGTCCTAATGCTTCAGATTATTTCCATTAATATGAATGAAATTTATTTTGCTTCCCCTAGCACACATTGTTAATCATAAAAGAAGTCTTGTGGCATGAGTTTTAAAGCCAGATTTCTTGGATTTGACCTCTGGGTGATCTTCTCTTTAGTAGCTGCATGTCCTTGGGCAAATTTGCTCTCTTATTAAGTTATACTGGGCTAGTTACTCAAGCTCAGATCCCTTACCTGGGAATTGTTTTAAGGAAAGTGGATAAATTCTCATAAATTACTTAGCATTCAGTCAATGGGATATAGTCAATGCATAATAAATTATACCTATTATTACAATCTTCCTTTAGAAACTAAGGAAAGTGGGTGGAGGAATCATCAAATTATAGGGTTGAAAGGGATTTTAAGGGTCATCTAACTCAAACCTTCATCTGATATTGCTTCCCTCTCTTCCTGAGTGACTGAGAACCCATTGCACTTTAATTTAATTTAATTTTCAGTAACTTCTTTCACATTCTTCTGCTTTCCTGGAACTTCTGCCCTATGCCATGTTCTTTCATCTAGATTCATGCAGAAATAGCCTCATAGTTGTTTGGTGTGCTGGTCTTTCAATGTTGGAACATTACTACCAGCTTTCTTCATGACTTTTCCTTTTCGGGTCAAAAGCACAGTCTCTGCAACTTAGAGTTTGTTTTGGTCCCATACTTTTATGTTTATTTATATTCTGTGTGTGCCTCTTGACACAAGACCCAGACACTAAGCTTTGTTTCTGGAGTGGACTGACCCCAGGGGTGTACTGTAGGATGGTTTCCTCCAATGTCCCTGTTCTGGTGTTAACCAAGACCATGTGGGCATTGATGGTGGCCACATCACAGCTGGCTACAGAGGACACTGATCTCCACCTTCACCCTTGTCTATCTCTTCCTCTACTCTTGGCTCAACCCTCTGTGCATTATGGTTTAGAGCTTCATAGATCCACTTGCCATTCTCCCTGTTAAACACATCCCTCTTTCATTGAACTCTTGCCTACCCACATCCATTTGCATATTATTTGTCAATGAAATTGTTCTTCCAGTTTTGTGTCAAAGGTGGAACAAACATCCAAGTCCTCATGTAAGTCAAGTATATAAATACTGGAAGGAAGAGTTCTAAATAGATACAAATTATAATAGCCCAGGATACTTTAAGGAATGCCCTTAAAGTAATTTTTATAGACTTATGATTAAATGAAGAAAGGACTACCCATAAAGGTTTTCATTTACAGCTTATTTTACCATACAAGTGGTTTAGTGTTACCAGGAAGATGAAGTCTTAGTGCATATTTATTTAATGGGAAATTATTTCATTTATAGGTTATCTAGTCTTGATTTTCTTCATTTCCATCCTGTAGCTTGATTTTTTTCTTAAGTTCTAAGTATCTTTTTCTTCCTCTTCTTTTCTTTTTTTTTAGCAAATTGATGAAAGAAAACAGACACTAAATTTAAGACTATCTTAGCAAATTTTGTGTGAGGGCTGGAAGGAGACAGACTGACATGATTAGGCATCAACTGCAGTTACCTTTGAAATTGCCTATAGATTGCAGTTTTTTCCTGCCTTCCACTTTCCCTCTTAGCTATTGGCAGTAATGATAAAGAAAAAAATGATAAGGTATCACTAATAAGAACTAAGTACAATGAGTAAACTCATGGAGGTAAACTCTATAGTACAGGTTACTAGGAGATAGAATTTCGGTAGAGAATGGAAGCACATGCTTAATGTACATACAGTTTTTAATAAGGTTTATTGTAAAAGTGTGGAAATGAGTAGAGGTCATGCTAACACATTATAGTGAGTATAACTAAGACTGCTGCCTTATAAACGTGATTGTGGCTGAAAGGACAGTAGTCTGTGGATGTAAATGACATGTGAAAGGAAGCTAAAGAATAATCTGGGGAATGTAAAACATAGTGATTTTGGTGGTGGATAAAGATTGTGGCTAATATTATAAATAAAGTAATGTTCTTCTTTTACAAAGTGTAAAAGAATATGATACATTAAAATTAC
This sequence comes from Chaetophractus vellerosus, assembly GCA_004027955.1. Lineage (NCBI taxonomy): Eukaryota > Metazoa > Chordata > Mammalia > Cingulata > Chlamyphoridae > Chaetophractus > Chaetophractus vellerosus. Next base: position 5,240 of record PVKH010038140.1, on the reverse strand, counting down.
CACTAATATAATCTATGAACCATAGCTAACAGTAATATTATAATATTATTGCAGCAATAGTAAAGAAGATATTATATCAATTCTAAGGGACAATAATAGGAGGGTATCAGAAGGTATTGGATTTTTCCTTTTGTATTAATGAAAACGTTTTAAAATTGACTGAGGTTATGACAGCACAAATCTGTGATGAAAATGAGACCCACTGAGTGTACACTTTGAATAGATTGTACAAAGCTTGAGATTGTCTAACACAAGGAACCCAGTGGTAGAAGATGGACTGTGGTTAACAGAGAAAATATGGGAACATTCTTTCATGAGCTATAGCAAATATACAATATTGATGCAAGCTGTTGACGGTGAGGTGATGTATGGAAGCTCTGTATGACGATAAGCATGTTTGTTTTGTAAGTTCACAACATTTGCTATATACTTATTGTTTACGTATGTTCATGTATGAATGATATACTTCAATAAAAAATCTTTTAATGAAAAGATATACTGGCTTTAATTTGGCAATTTTATGAATTTGGCTTGTAATTTTAATGACTCCTTCTGTTCAAAGATCTGAAAGTGTAGATGAGCATTTAATTATTTGTTTCTTGTGGCCATGTCAGTCAAATGAAAACTAACTACATCGGTGACTGATTTTTTAGTTTCCTAGGCTGCTCAAATACCATGAAATGAGTCAGCTTAAACAATGGGATTTATATGCTCACAGTTTTGAGGCTTAAAGAAAGTCCAAATCAAGGTGTCATTGAGGCAATGTTTGTTCCTCAAAGGCTGCGTCATTCTGGGGCTGGCTGCCAGCAACCCTTCATCCTTAGCTTGTCACATGACAAGGCATGTGGTGGTCTCTCCTGGTTTCTTCTTTCTTTTCCAGGTTCTGTTGATCTTGAGCTTCTTGTTTCTGTGTCTTTCTTTTCCTATGTCTGAATTTCATTCTGCTTATAAAGGGTTCCAGTAGTAAGATTAGGACCTATCCTGATTGAAATGGCTCATAAATTAACTGAAGTAACTTCATCAAAAGGTCCTCCTTAAAATAGGTTTACACTCATGGAAATGGATTATGTTTAGGAACATTTTCTTTCTGGGGTATATACAGCTTCAAACCATCACAACTGGCAAGTCCTAGCTAAGAAAAACCTAGGGTAAAAGTAGGTAGGTAGAAAAGGAGGGTAGAATACAGAAGGGGTTGAGTCAAACCCAGGGCAAACGGCTTCCACATTTCAGTGGACTCCACACATGCAGTGATAAAGACAGACAGTTCCCTTTTATGGTAACAAATGATATACCCCACTCCACGGACACTTTCTTCAGTCCATACCCGGAGTAAGAGTGTCTTTCTGCAGATTTGGATTTGGTCACTCCATTGTTTGTCTCATGCCCAACAACTAGACTGACCATGAGCCTTGCAGGACATGGACACAACCTCCTCTGCAGTGTGTGGCCTGGCATGGCTCATTTTTGCTCAGACAGGACATGAGCTTGCAGCAGGGAGGTCCATTGCTTCCAGGGTCAGAACAAGATAGCAGTGAGATGTAAAAGAATAGGCATGCCGTTTCTTTCGAATGGCCACAGCAGTTCCTTGCATTTATCTAATAGCCACTTGGGCATGATGGGTATATCTGAGAAATAACTCTTGAAATAAAGACATGGATGCTGAACAGGCCATTTCTTTAAACTGGGCATGAGAAGATGTGAGGTCTTCAAACTGGGAGATATTATCAGATCCCTTTCAAACAGATTTAATCAGAAACAGCATATTACTTATCCTTTAATCTTTCCTCACACATTTGTTTAATTAGTGATTTTTTAACCTATTGAGTACACTACACATTATCCATATGTATAATATTGGCATTGGATTCTTCTGGGTGCTAATATAGTTGTGAATTTTCTTTTGTTTTATGTCAAATGAGTCATTCATTTTCTTTTTCTTTTCTGGCATATGGAGGACATAAAGTTGAATTTCAGCCATGATTCAGAAGACACAAACTTGCTTTTTGTTAACCAAAAGTGAAGTGGCAATGGAGGAGGTAGTCTCCATCATCCAAGCCTGCCAGACTGGGGACTCCTGAGTGCATGAGCCTTGCCACAGTGTAACTGCAGGGAAGAGCTCTGTGCATTCTCAGGAAGACATCCAATGGAGCAGGCAGTCTCCAAACTTTGGGAACCACACTGAGTTTCTGAAATGAGCATTAAGGTGATTTGTGCATCCTATAAAAGAAAGAGGTAGAAAGGCAAGCTACGGGCAGCTACTTGGTGGTCTAGAACCCAAACCACAATTGCTCTGAGGTGTTGCTACCAACAGTGCAGACCTGAACATAAATACGTAACTCTGTTAAGGTGCTGGGTGTCAGCACTTAGAGATTAAGAGAGCACCCCACATTTCATTGCAGATAGAAACACACTGTGATCTTCTGTACCATACATTAAAGTTCATCATATTCAACTTCACATCTTTAGTTTTGTTAGGATAGTATTTGTCAAATATGTTTAGAAATACAGGCATAACTCGTTTTATTGCACTTCACTTGATTGTGCTCACAGAGGTTGTGTTTTTTACAAATTGAAGGTTTGTGGCAACCCTGGGTCAAGCAAGTTTATCAAACAATTTTTATAACAGCAGGTGCTCACTTTGTGTTTCTGTGTCACATTTTGGTAATTTTCACAATATTTCAAAATTTTTATTATTATTTTATCTATTATGGTGATCTGTGATCAGTGATTTTTGAAGTCACTACTGTAATTGTTTTGGGGCATCACAAACTGCACCCATATAACACAGCAAATGTTGTATGTGTTCTGACTGCCCCACCCAACTGGCCATTACCTCATCTCCCTCCCTCTCCTTGGGCCTCACTATTGTCTGAAACTTAATGATATTTAAATTAAGCCAGTTATTACCCCTACAATGGCCTTTAAGTATACAAGTGAAAAAAAGAGTTGTACATCTCTCACTTAATAAAATGCTAGAAATGATTAAGTTTAGTGAGGAAGGCATGTTGAAAGCGCAGACAGGCTGAAAGCTAGGCCCCTTGCACCAAACAATTAGCCAAGTTGTGAATGCAAAAGATAATTTCTTGAAATTTAAAGTGCTACTCTAGGGAACACACAAATAATAAGAAAGTGAAACAGCTTTAATGCCGAAATGGAGAAAGTTTGAGTGGTCAGGATAGATGATCAAACCAGTCATGACATAAGCCCAAACCTAACCCAGAGTAAGGTCCTAACTCTCTTCAATTCTAGAAAGGCTGAGATGAGTGAAGAAAAAAAAATGTTTGAAGGAAGCAGAGGTTGGTTCATGATAATTAAGTAAAGAAGCTGTCTAACATAAAAGTACAAGATAAAGCAGTTAAGTGCTGATGTAGAAGTTGCAGCAAGTTATACAGAAAATCTACCTAAGATAATTGATGATGGTGGTTACACAAAACAACATATTTTCAATGTAGATGAAAGAGCCTTCTTTTGGAAGAAGATGCCATCTAAGACTTCCTTAGCTAGAGAGGAGAAGTCATTGCCTGGCTTCAAATTTTCAAAGAACAAGTTGACTCTCCTAAGAGTAGTGCAGCTGGTGACTTTAAGTTGAAGCCAATATTCATTTACCATTCCAAATATCCTAGGGCCCTTAAGAATTAAGCTATATCTATTCCACCTGGGTTTAGAGATGGAAGCTACTCCTGCTGAAGATACTGTGAACAATGGTGAAAATACTATCATAATATCACATAAACTTAGTTGGTAAAGTAGCGGCTGGGTGTGTGATGATTGACTCCAATTTTGAAAGAAGTTCTACTGTGGGTAAAATGCTGTCAAACAACGTTGCATGTGAAATAGAAATCCTTTGAGAAAAGAAAAGTCAATCAAAACAGTAAACTTCTTTGTTGTCTTATTTTAAGAAATTACCACAGCCACCCCAACCTTCAGTGATTACCACCCTGATCAGTCAGCAGCCATCAGCACCGAGGAAAGAACGTTCACCAGCGAAAAGATTACAAATTGCTGCAGGTTTAGATGAAAGCTAGCATTTTTAGTAATACAGTATTTTTTAAAATTATGGTATGTACTTTGTGCTTTTAGACATAATGCTGTTGCACACTTAAGAGACTACAGTTCAGTGTAAACATAACTTTTGTACGCACCATGTAATAAAAAAAAATTGGGGACCGGCTGTAGCCCAGTTGGTAGGGTGCTGGTTTACCACATAGGAGGCCCCTGGTTCGGTTCCCGGGGCCTCCTCGAGGGGGCAGACCGCCTTGAGAAGGCAAGCCGCCGCGGGCAGGGCAAAGCCACCGCGGGCAAGCCACCGCGAGCAGGCAGGCGACCGCGCGGTGAGCTGACTGGGCGGGTCGCCACACTGGAGGGGGGACAAGCAGACACGGAAGAACGCAAGAATGAACTCAGCAAGAACAAGCAGAAAGGGAGCATTACCACATGTAATAAATAAAAAAATAAATCTTTAAAAAAAAATTGGTGACTCGCTTCATTGTGATATTCATTTTACTGTGCTGGTCTAGAACCCAAACCGCAATTGCTCTGAGGTATTGTCTGTAAGTGGGATGCATGCATCTTTCTCTTTACTGTGACCCTTATAACACTTTTCTTTCTGTCCTCCTATTGAGCACTCATTATTTTACTTTTCAAGCATTATGATTGGTATGGTTTAATTACACCATAAATCTTAATTTATTGCATGCACTTGCAATGCATGTAATCTACAAAATCAAAAGTTTATCAAAGAAGAATAATCCAGAGATTATTAATATTTATAAGGACACAATCAAGCAAATTCAGACTGTGGGACATTCCATTGCACAAATGACCCTATTGCTGCACTAAATTGTGTGGAAGAAAAAAAGAAAAAATATTATCATAGGTTAAAGGAAGTTTAAGATACAAAGTAATCAAATGTAATTTGTGTACTTTGTTTAGGCTTTTGATTTAAACAAAACAGTAATAAAAATATTTATGTAGGTGTCTCTTAAGAAAAATTAAGGTAAACTGTGTATTAGATGATATCCTGGTTGTCTCAATTATTAGGTGTTCTAAAGCCATCTCATTATTTTAAAAAGTCCTTATCTGATAGAAATGCAGGAAGAAATATTTATGGTTAAAATAAAATGGCATGACAAAATTTCTGTAAAATCACCCAAAGAGTAAAGGGAGGGGTTAATGGAACAAGTAGTAAATGTTGATGGCCTCTGGAGGTGAATGGTGGTGTTTTGGTCAGCCACAGGTGT
>PVKH010038139.1:0-11367 GCA_004027955.1 Chaetophractus vellerosus | reverse complement strand
GGCAGACCGCCTTGAGAATGGAAGCCGCCATGGGCGGGCCGGAGCCGCCGTGGGCAGGGCAAAAAGCTGCCACGGACAGGCAAAAGCCGCCACGGGCAGGGCAGGTCGCCTGCAAATCGAGCGCAGCCAGCCACCCGCGAACTGGAGCCGGCCGTGATGGAAGCAGAAGCCGCCCACAAGCGGGGAAAGCCGCGCCTGCACAGTGACCAAGTCTCGGCGCGTCGCCGCAACGGGGGGGAAGGGGAGATATGTAATAAAATAAATAAATCTTTAAAAAAAAAAAAAAAAAAAAAAGAAATGTTTTACCAAGTCCACATTTGTAACATTTATAATAAATATAATCAGTTTAAAAAGTCAATTTTAAATAACATCAAAATGTTAGTACCTTCAAGAAGCTTAACTATTTGTTGGATGGCATGATAGCTGGATGGTGGGATGGATGATTTTTTACTTAGAGAAGTTTGAAAGGTTCAAGAAATAGCACATGGGGAAAAGTCAATAACAAACCACTTTCCCTTCACAGTGAAAGGGGAAAGCTCTGCAAATAATTGACTCCAGGGTCAGTTAATCACCATTACCCTTCCTTAACCTTCATCTCTTGGAAATTCATAATTCAGTCACACAGGAACAGAGTACCATCATTTGACACAAATAGAATTAATAACCTCTCTTTTCACTTTGTATGTTCCTAATTTAATAGAACTAATATTATAATGCAAAAGCACAATTCTTAAAATCAAAACAATAGGTCTCTTCATTTTCACCTTTCAATGTAGCTTCTTTTAGCACACTTTTGGAGCTTAACCTCATTTAGAAGAACAAGTACTGTCTGACTTTATTTTTGTCATTCATAGTGTACTGTTTTTGAAATCTTGAATTATAGGAAACAATCTACAACTTATTTGATCTTTTTAATAGTTTCCCTACTCAAAAATTCCCTCAAACAAGTTACAAGTAAGTTAATTTGCTCAAAAATAGCAAATGGATGTTAAGTATATAGACATTGCTTCAGAGAATTGATTTTTTTTTCCTCCTTTACCCTTAGAATTACTCAGCGTATAGTTGTATTATTCTGGATGGAAACCCAACAACAAAATGCTAATTTCTAAAACCAACAAGCAAGGCAACAAGGGAGTAATATTTCTCATTTCAAAATTTATCCTTGATTGGCATCCTTGTCATTGAGTCTTGGAATGTGCTCTACAACCAGTGCATTTAAAATATTCTTTGTTTTATAAGAGTTCATTATAGACAATTTTTCAGAATACCTGATCCGAAATGTGTAAGTCAATATTTACCTGACAAGGATTCTGATAAACATTTCACTTGTGATAAATAAGTTCCTTTCTTTGGTATCTAGCGAAACACATGGCTCACTTTACTTGAGCAAACGTTTGGGTTGTCAGTCTCTCACAAGGATTGCTGCCCTTCTTCTTTTCGTTACAATATTTCTGCCAGGCTCTACTCAGGCTCTCTTAGTTAACTATTCTTTCTTCTTCCTTTCTGAAATGCCTCTTCTTTAATTTCATTGGATCATTTTTAAATGTCTAAAAGGAAAGTGTTAGACATACTTATGTTTTATTGTTCAATCGATCTTACTGACATGTTTTCTTTAAATTCGACTTGATGTCACAGGTCATTGACTCTTCCTCTGATACTACTGGGAACAAGTATCGCTTTTATGATATTGTCTCCCTTTATTCAGTATAAATAATATATTATGATGAATTTTTGTGCCTAATGATCTTTGAGCAATAATATTCTGTGATTAATAAACAATTTCCTGCCATTTATTATTCAAAATTGGTTTCTTGAGGAATGAATTTCATAAAATGAATATAAGTATTGCAGATTACTTTTAAAAATATTTTAATCCTTCCCTTGTTGCTGTGAACAAAAGACTGCTGTGAACAAAAGACACGTGTGCTTAAAAGTCAGAAAACGAATCAATCTCTTACTGTGAGACTGAGCTGCTTAATTTTATTGGTTAAAGGTGAATAATGCACAAGATAGACCAATGACTGAAAACGGATCCTAGACAAAGGGAAAACAACAACAATATGGTTTTATTTCACTGAAATTTAAACATCATCAGGGGCCGGCTGGATAGCCCAGTGGATAGGGTGCCGGCATACCACATGGGAGGCCCTGGGTTCAATTCCCGGGGACCTCTCCTAGTGGGCAGACCGCCTTGAGAATGGCAAGCCGCCATGGGCGGGCCAGAGCCGCCGTGGGCAGGGCAAAAAGCTGCCATGGACAGGGCAAAGCCGCCACGGGCAGAGCAGGTCGCCCGCGAATGGAGCGCAGCCAGCCACCCGCGAACTGAGAGCCGGCCGTGAACGGAGGCAGAAGCCGCCCACAAGCGGGGAAAGCCGCGCCTGCGCAGTGACCAGTCTCAGCGTGTTGCTGCAGCGGGGGGGAGGGGAGATATGTAATAAAATAAATAAATCTTTAAAAAAAAATAAAAATAAAAAAAATAAACATCATCGGAGATATAATCCATCTTGCAGAAAAGGATCTCTAGACATTGTTGAAAATGTTCTTTGATCACACACCCAGATTGTTGCCATCAGTTATTCAGGTAAAGCCTTTGTATTGTATTTTCAACCTTTCCTTCCAAATCAGCGCTAATTCGTTTCATATGGAGTTGTAACTAGCAACTCCTCCATCCCCCTCAATCCCTAAACTATTCCTACTAATTCGCTGCCCCAGAGGCCCTTTCATGGTCAAGAAAGAGGCTTTTACCTGCCAGGTAGTTTGTAGCCTGTGATATCTGTGCAGCAAAGCCTTAGATGCTGCTCATGTCTAATGGGAAATAAAGGAGTGAACTGCCACTGGGGTAAAATCCTCCTTGGAAATATTTTCATAAGCTTGGTAATTAATGACAGTAAATTCCGTATTTATAATACGACCTTTTCAAAGATGTGCTGAATATGCTCAAATTATACTGTACTCTTGATCACATTTTGGATTGTAGTTGAGGTTTGTTTAAACCAGCTATTAAACCAGCTATTCTGACTTTTAGCCTATATATGCTCATTTCTTATTTATACATTTTAACCCAAGTATTTTCTAGTAACCCATCTTCTCCCACTCCTCAAATTATTCTCACTCTCGCCCTTCCATGCCTATCCCCTCCACATTTGGTTTCTTATATTATCTTCTGATATTTCATTTATTTTTCTCTTCAGAGGAGCATGTTTTACTTACCTATGGAGTCTCTTTTAAAAAAACGTATTAGTCAAACTGGTTATTGTAGTATTAGATATCAGCACTTTGTCCTTTCTAGTTATCTTCCCTATGTGAAGAAAACTTAGGGTGGAGAAACAAAGAGTAGCCAGCCACATGCTAGATAATTTCCTTTTTACATTTAAGCTTTATAAAACTTGGCAGTACCGACTTTGTTGTAAGTTTTGGAGTCATATATAAATTTGACCTGAGCATTATAGCCCAATGTACATGCTTTCTTTATCACTTTCTGCTATTATTTCTCATTTTTTACTCCACCCATCCTTCTGTTTCTGACCTCAGTGGAAAGTGGGCTGCCAATTTAGGGCATAAGTAGGGTAGGAAGCAGTCTGGGATAATAATTATTAATATTATTATTTAGGGTGATTATTATTATTTGGGATTATTATTTAGACACGAGCAAAGGAAGGTGGCTGGCATAGCAGCAACTGAGATCATTATAGACATAGATCCAGACCAGCATTTTACTTGGGAGTTAATCAGGTCCAGGCAAGATGGTTGTCAAAATTGCTGGCTGGCAGACAGTGTTAAAATTGGAACACAAGTCAAGGTGGGAAGCTGCGGATGCATGGTACAGGGCCTCAGCCACTTGTATTTCCACATAGAGACTTTCTAATCACTTGGAAGTGCATATCCTAAAAATGTCTTCCATGGACCCGCAGTCCCATGCAGTTAAGGCTCAGGGGTCAAGTAAATTCGCAGAGCTGAATGTTACCTTCTGTCTTAGTTTGCCAGAGCTGCTATGACGAATACCACTGATTCCTTAAACAATGGGAATTTATTGTCTTATGATTTTTGGAGGGTACAAGTCCAATGTCTTGATATTGGTAGTGCTTGCTTTCTCCCAGAATCGGTCATGTTCTGGCAATAATTTTTTCCTAATCAACTTTCTATTACAAAAACTTACATGGTATTATTTGGTCTTTGTATTGTAATGCTCTGTGTATTTAAATATGTCTTATTTCCTCCATTAGGGCATAAGTGCCGCTGGGGTGAGGAATTCTTATATTTCAATGGCTTTCTCATAATGCCCAATAAAATATTGTACCCATAGTCACCAATCAATATTTATGAATATATGGAAATAAATTAATCATGGAAGATATATAAATCTATAATAAAGCCTATTTATATCAAATTGTGCAAAACATAAAATTGAGAAACAGGTTAAGCAGTCATTTAGTTATAGCTACAAGTTTGTAATATTTTCACTTTTGCTTAAAATATCTTCCTTTTAAAACATATCTACATCTTAGAAATTAAACATCCATAATGAATATTTAATTGCACTTTTTTGGACTCTGTACTGGGGCCCAGAGATGTTCTTTTACTGGCTGCTCTTATTAGCTATCCAAAGGTCCCCCTGCTAGCCACTTTGTATCATATCATATCATATCTCAAAATTATCTTGCTTATTCATTTTTGTATTTCTTTTTCATCTGACTCCCTCTACTATCAAGTAAGCTCCATGACCACCTGGACTTTGATAATCATGATCACCATGGTATCGTCAGGGTCTATGTTAAATAAATGAGTAAAATATTTGCGTGAGCTAGAGCCACTCAGTTTTTCTGTCTTAGCCCAAAGTTTCTGGAGCTATCTTGGAACGTACAATGGGAGACAAAAATGAGCTTAGCTCTAGTCTGCCCACCTCATTTTCAGTAGGGCAATTCTTTCTTCATCTACTTTTCATGGGGTAGAGGTAAGGGGGGTTCTAAATAACACTTGTTTTTAAAATATGTATTGCTTTAAGAAATGCTTTACAACTTCTAAATTAGATTATTTCCATAAATCTTTCTAGAGTCTAGCTCTGATTTTACAGCTTATGTTTCTGTTCTTTTTTTTTTTTTTTACTATTCACATGCTTAGGGAAACACTGAAAGATATAATTATTCTATCCAGTACTGTACAAACTTTAACCTAGAAATGATGGCACATATCTCTTATCAGAAGACAAAGTATGCTTGTGTATCTGGGCCAGTCTGGTCATTTACCTGGTATTAAAGTCTCCAGTGCCCATTTCCATTCGTGATCATGACTGCTACTTCTTTCTCTGCTCACCCAATTCATATCAAATCTTGAAAACAAGCCTAGCTGTGTGGGTCAAGTAGAAATACTACAGCTAAAGCAACTATTCAGTATAAATTTAGAAACTAAGAAAGATGCTCAGATATATTCATTCTTGTCAGTTATAGTCATGGCCACATTAGAGCATCCTCTGAATTAAATTACTGGTCTTACATTGACTTCTTTTTTTGTTACATATCCCCTACTTTCTGCTTGCTCTTGCTGTGTTCATTTTTGTGTGTGTGTGTTCTTCTGTGTCTGCTCTGTCTCCCCCCGTTGCGGCGACGTGCCAAGTCAGTTCACTGCCCAGGCGGCCTGCCCCGCTCGAGGGTGGCTCTGCTCCGTTCGCAGGTGGCTCTGCTCCGTTTGCGGGTGGCTCTGCTTCCGTTCACAGGCGGTTCTGCTTCTCTTCGCGGGCGACTTGCCCTGCCCGTGGTGGCTTTGCCCTGCCTGTGGCGGCTTTTTGCCCTGCCTGTGGCGGCTTTTTGCCCTGTCCATGGCGGCTTGCCCTTCTCAAGGCGGCCTGCCCGCTCGGAGAGGCCCCCGGGAACCGAACCCGGGGCCTCCCATGTGGTGAACCGGCGCCCTAACCACTGGGCTACAGCCGGCCCCCTACATTGACATCTTGACTTTCATTGTTGTTATTACATGTTTGTTATAATTGCTACCAAAGTGGTTGTTTTGTCAATGCTTTTGCCAAAGACGTAAAATAACCTGAAGCTCTGTTGCGTTTTTTGCTCTAAACTCCAAGTTTACTTAAATATAAGCACTTGAGAACATCATGCCTTTTCTTCAAAGAGATTCCAAATTCATCACTGAACTTGAATATACCGGAAACCAGACTTGCCTTAAACCATTGAGAAAGCTTTTTCCATTTTTCTTATTTGCTTTAATCAAAATGAGTGTGGGCTAAATAGCATTCATATAGGAAATATCTCTGTAACTTAGCAGTTATTCTGATTGAGAAAGAAGTAAATTTCCCATTAACTCATGTCTGTGCAAAACATGTATAGTTAAATGGCCCCCATGTATGAAATCTTGAGGAACATGAGGTAGCATTCCAACTGATATTCCTAAGAACAGCAAGAACACAACTGCTATCATTATTTAGTAGATATTAATGGCAGACTTTGGCTGAGAACTTTCTTAAATTATGTCATTTAATCCTCGCAGCAATACTTTCACTTTTAGATCTCATTAGGTACTGTTGAGGCTCAGAGAGGTTAAGTCAGCTGCAAAAAGTCACACAGCCACTAAATGGCTCAATTATGCTTCAAACTCAGATATATCTGACTTCTTAGCCTGTTCTTTGTCCTTTATTCCATGGCCCCCAAACTGATGTCAGCACCTCATTATTGATGTAGGCATTGCCAATGCAGAGTAACAGCCACGAAGAGAGAGAAGTAGGACCACGAATGAGGCACCCCTAAAGCAGAATTTACCATGCAAAAGCAATAGCCTCTCTCCTGCTACATTCTCTGTTCATTTAGACCTTTCTGGATTTTGTGGGAAATAAAATGAGTAAAATTCATCAACAACTTTCCTTCTCATCATCCTCTTCTTCCCGTATGTGAGAAATGAAAATCACTACACTATAATCAGAAAAGCATTAAAGACAAGTCAGTTATTTTTATTCTATTGTTAATTGAAATAAAGGTTGGAGCAGAGAAAAGTTAAAAGCACAAAAAATAGAAAATGAATTAAGCATTTTTAGATTTGCCAAAAGTAAAATACTAAAATAGAGGAAAGAAAAAAAACCCTCCAAAGGTAGAACATGTAAATATTTGAGTCATATTTCAAGTTAATAATTTTCAAATACCTGCTAACAGTAAATGCAATTTCTAAGAAATGTGAACTACAAATTATCTTCCTTTTTCCTGTCAGAATAAAAGAAAATTGCTAACTAATTAATTCCAAAGCAATTTCAGTTATCTGCCCTTGAGCTCTACCCACAAACTCTACTGATGATTTCAGAGACAGAGGCAAAGAAATGACTTCATTAAAACAAAGTTCCTGAAACTTTTCTTAAAGGAAAATTATAAAGGGAGAGTTCCATGAAGGACTAATGATTTGGTGGTACAAAGTAGAAATGACTTGTTTCTAAAGAGAACCATGAAGGAAAATGATAATAGGAGTAAAAGCCACCTCTAGGATGATACAGGCTATTTTAATTTGGGTACATACCCTTTTTTTTTTCCATTATAGTAGCTCATATTTTAAGTAAAACTAGATTTTTTAGTCTGGCTTTGTTCTTCTCAAATCTTGGTAATATAGTGAGATAATCAGTATCAATCAACAGCCTGAACATCTCACAATGTGCTTTTGAAAACTCCTTTGGAAATAAATGCTCTGATGATTATATTTTTATCAATATATATTATATATACACATTATTTACCTAAATAAAACCATAGGAAAGTATAACCAACACTATCTTTCACATATACATCACTTTAAAAATGTATGTATTTATTTATCCCTCAGATGCAAAAAAATTTCCAATTCTAAAATGACTATAGCTTATCTGATAGAATAGTGCTTTGTGGGTTTGATTATATTGCAATTATCTAAACTTTAGCTAATGTACCTTTACCCACAATGAGGTTTCAATATGACTATTTTCAAAGTTCATTTAATAGTATATTACATTTTTTCGTAATAATTTCCCCAATGCTTTTTGCCATTCTTTGAGTCCTCAAATCATAAGATGATAAAAAATCTCTAGTAATATCTTGGGATGTTTCAAACTTCTCAAACAGAAATTAATTTTAATATGTCACCTTAATGTAGAACTTAAAACATCTTTTAAACACATACACATATGTATAATTTGCAATCTTTTGATAATTTGAGTAAATTTCATGAGAAAATCTAATAGGATTTTATAATTCCAGAATTATTAGCAAATTAGTTTAGATTCATAAACAAAACTTTTAATAAAGAAATAGAAGAAACCAATTTAAGGAAGACTGCATTCTCTTATTTAGTTTTCATTAATGTATTTATTCACCAAATATTAAGTGCCTACTCTGTCACTGGCAGAAAATGTTAAGTCACAAGGGTCTAAAGATGAACAGTCATCATCCTGGTCTTAAAAAATTTAACGTCTAATAAGGGAGAGATTGGAAATAAAAAAGACCACAATAAAGTAAGTCTTGTAAGAGCAGTGGATACAGGGAAGTACTGAACATTACAGAAGGGACGTCACACACCTATCCAAGTCTGGGGAACTCCAACAAAGGTGTTTTGGAAAAGGTGCCAATTAAGTTGACACCTAAGGAATAAACAGGTCTTGGCATAATGAAACATCATTTCAGATGCAGGGAATGGGACAATGCAAAAACACTCTAGCCTGAGGAAGTGGAGAAACTTCCAGTTACGTAAGTAGTATTCTGATTGGAAAGGGAGAACATGCGTGGGAATAAGAGACAAGCCCTAAAGACATGGAGGAGCCAAATCATGAAGAAACTATATGTTACACTAGGGATTTTTCTTTCTTTTCTTTTCTTTTTTTTTTTTATTACTCTGAAGGCTGTGAGCATTTTAATTACTAGACTTGGATTTCATTAGACTAAGTGGGGAGAGCTAATTTGGGGAGGTGGGGGAGACAGGTGGTGTGAAAATCAAGTACCAGATGATTCCAGTAAATACATCCAAGAAATGATGAAGGCCTTGATTAAGTCCTGTCAGGAGAGAAGAAATTACATTTGAGAACTATTTAGACAGTAAAAGCAATAGGGCATGGTAGGAAATTTGATATTGGGGACGGAGGTGAGAAAAGAATCAGGGGTGAAAGCCTCATATTTAGCTAGGGTGATGGAAGCTGGTCATTCTATTCATGGAGATAAGCAATTCCGGTGAAGAAGCATCTGTTGGAGGGAATGAGATGAAATTAGTCATGGTAAGTTTAAATTGCCTTAGGAAAATCCAAGAGTGATGCTTTTAGACAGATGAACATATATGCCTGGATCACAAAAAGGAGATCTAGGCTGAAAACATAGATTTGATGGCAAGACAGACATTATTATTGTTTTACAAATGGAGAGACTGAGGTTGGAACTCTCAAGAGGTTTAGTAGTCATACAACAAGCAGTTGAACTGGAATGTGCCAGGACTCTTTCTACAATCACATGATAGTGGACAGGACCCTCTGTCTGGAAAGTCCAACCTCAAAAACAACATGACCTAAGTGAACAGAAAATTAGCCAGGGAGGTTGAGAAGACCTCACAGAACACTGGTAAGCTTTTTTTGAGTTTCTAAAATGAAAAGGATTATACAGTGCTAGCTGACTTCAGAGGGCAAGTTATTTCACGAAGGCGAGCAAGAATGTCCCAGAAATTTTCTCAGGACATCAAGCACAGCTCCAAATCTTATGGATAATTTTCCAGGGAATCTTTAATATCCTCACAATGTTTGTGACTCTGAAGGAGGAAGGGTGAAGTAGCCTCCCCAGCTGTGATTTGAAGCAGAGGTTCCAGGGGAACTAAGGATTTCAAAGCCAGCTTTGCCTGACTTCTATAAACCTGCCCCGCTGGCTGTGTTCAAACACACGAATTTTTACTGCATAAAATGATGATTATCTAGCTTTCACCAGAAAGCTATGAAAGAACAAAAGGCTGAGAAGTAAAGATTTTTATTATTAGATTGCTATTCTTATGAAACATTCATATAGCAAAGGGATTGCCTTGCCGGTAAAAGAAATTTTGTTAAGGAAACTTTATGAAAAAGATGCTTACACGGCTTTTAAAGAAATTGAACATGTATCCAGGGAAAAAAAAAGTCTGAATTAGGAACTCAGTTCAGAACCATATTTTCAAAGAGTAAGTAAGGGGAAAAGCAGGCATCTATTAGATGAACTTAAAACTCAAGGAGCATGGGTTGGAGCGCTCATTATACTCCAGGCAGAATTTATTATGGCGCGTGTGCTGATGTAGGAGAGTCACCATTTCTCTTCTGCCACTACTTGGAATCATTTGGAGCCACAGGCCCAATTAAGGTGGGTAGCTCAGGGGAAGTTTTCTGGCTCATGTGCACAGTTCACTGGCCTTCTGAGGTCCCCAGATGCCATCGGTGCGTTAGGTTCACTTCAGCCTCTCTCGCCCTCCTGCACCACCACTTCAACCATCTAACGACAAAGGCCAGACCCTTCTAACCTGTGGCGTTGGTCCCACCTTGTGAAATGAGGAAGAGTTGGCGGGGCGGGGAGTGAGCCAGGCCTGTGATTTGCTTTATCAAGGCCAATTCCACACATTCTAGTCTTTTGTAAGCTAGGTAAAGTAGAGAAAAGTAACCATGTTAATAAATATTCCACAAAAAATATATTTAGGCTAACAGACTCTTTTAAAAAGTTAAAAGGAATTAAAAGAAGACAGGAGAATATTATTAGTGCTTTTTTGGAGTTTTAACAGCGAGTTTGTAGGTAACAGGACAAACTGAAATGAGGAATGTTGGAAACAAAGAAGGCAATCTGGAGAGCAGAGGCTTCCCAGGGTTAGGAAACAAGAGAAAGAAATCCAAAAAACAGGGTAGGTAAGTTAAAAATGGATTCCTAGATTGCATATTGATCCAGACTAGATCAGGAGGCAGTTATACAGCTTGATGGTTAAGAACAAGGGCTTCGGAGTAAAAGAAACTTGAATCGTAATCTCTGTGTGTTACTGTGTCTATCAGCCTCTATATCCTCCTCTGTAAAGTGGAGGGATCGTTTCCCGGTGGTATTGTGAGGATTACCTAACATTTTTGTGTGAAATGCTTGGAAAGTGCCTAGCAAGAGTATTGCTTGATACTTTCCTTGAAGATTAAAATTGTAGCACGTGAGAGCTGGAAAGTAGTTTACTGAACATAATCAACACCGACTTTGTTTTCGAAATTTTAGATACTGAATACCAAATTTTTTTAAGGATTTATTTTTATTTATTTATCACCCCCCCTTGCTGCTTGTGCCAGCTGTGTCCATTTGCTCTGTGCTTTTCTGTGTCTGCTTGTCTCCCTTTGTTGCTTCATGTTGCTGAGTCAGCTCATCGCACAGCATGGGCCAGCTTGCCTTCACC
>PVKH010038138.1:0-11367 GCA_004027955.1 Chaetophractus vellerosus | reverse complement strand
AGCCAGGCAGCCCGCAAAAACATGGAGGACTGCTGCCCGCGAAACATGGAGCGGAGCCGCCCGTGAAAACGGAATGGAGCCGCCCACGAACGGAGTGAGCCGCCTCCGTGGTGGCCGCAAAAGACGGGGGGAGACAAGAAGCAAACATAGAAAAACACAGAAGAATGGACACACAGCAAGAGCAAGCAGAAGGGGGGGGGATATGTAATAAATTAAAAAAAATAAATCTTTAAAAAAAAAAAAAGACTATGTTTGTAAACTGATCTAATCCTCTGGTTGTGACAGCCTTTGATTACGTTAAATTCAACTAAGGTTTCTTTGATTGGATTACCTGTTAAGATTGAGTTAGGGCTTTTATAATTTGATTATGTCTGTGGCCATGAATCCCATTGAGTCCCCACCCTCTTGCTGGGTCTGATATGAACAGACACTCACTCAAGAAGACATACACAGGGGCCGGCTCGATAGCCCAGTGGATAGGGCGCCGGCATACCACATGGGAGGCCCTGGGTTCGATTCCCGGGGACCTCTCCTAGCGGGCAGACCGCCTTGAGAATGGCAAGCCGCCATGGGCGGGCTGGAGCTGCCGTGGGCAGGGCAAGAAGCTGCCACGGACAGGGCAAGAGCCGCCACGGGCAGGGCAAGTCGCCAGCGGATGGAGCGCAGCCAGCCACCCGTGAACTGAATCAAACGCCGGCCGTGAATGGACGCAGAGACCACCCACAAGCGGGGAAAGCCGCGCCTGCACAGTGACCACTCTCGGCGCGCCCCCGCAGTGGGGGGAAGAGGAGATATGTAATAAAATAAATAAATCTTTAAAAAAAAAAAAGAAGAAGACATACACACAGAGGAAAGAACTTTGTCATTTCTGATCCTGCCATGTGACAGAAAGGAGAGGGCTCAAACAGATAAAGTCCCAGGGAGAGATAGACCTTTTGCCTGATAGCTTACAGCCAACCTTGGGGAGAGAGCTGAGACTGCTATTGGAAGCCCTGAGAGACAAGCCTTATGCCAGCCTGCAGCTGAGACTGGGAAGAAGTTGGGCCCATGGAGCTTCAAAAAGAAAAGGAAACCTAGAGGGGAAAACTGAAACCCAGTAGAGATTGCCTGCCATCTTGCTTCAACACATGGCAGCTGACTTTGGTGAGAAAGTACCTTTTATGGTACCTTGAGTTGGACTTTCCACAATCATGGGACTGTAAACTTTTACCCCAAATAAATACCCTTTATAAAAGCCAGCAGATTCCTAGTACTTTGCATCAGCACCCCTTTGGCAGACTAATACACAATCTTTTGTCGGAATTAGAAACAAATATTCCAATAGAAGATATTTGTGATGGTTTTAAAATGTGCACAATTTTTGACATTCTCCTTTCAATAGGTGGAGATTAATTCCCTTTCACTTGATAATGGGCTGCACTTAGTGATTCAATTCTAGCAAATCTAATATGGTTGATGTAACTGTGTGTGACTTTTGAGACTAAGTAATAGAAAGGATTGTGGCTTCCTCCTATTCTTGCTCTTAGATTACTCCTTGTGGGAGAAGCCAACTGCTATGTCATAAGGATACTCAATCAGTTCTATGGAGAGACCCACATAGCAAAAAACTGAGGCCTACTGCCAGTAACCTGTAATGAAATGAGGCCTCACACTAACAGCCATGTGGTGAACCATATTGGAAATGAGTACTCCAGACTCAATCAAGCCTCCAGATGATTGCAGTGGCAGTCCAGTTGACATCTAAACTTCAACCTCATAGAGAACCCTAGCTAAGAAACACCTGGCTAAACCACTCTCAAATTCTTGAGCCAAGAAACTGTCAGATAATAAATGTTTGTTGTTTTAAACCACTAAATTTATGGGTAACTTGTTATGCAGTATTAGGTGACCAATACAGTCTTTAAGAATTTTTGCCTTCCACTGATTTCTACCATTCTTTTACGATTTATCCTGAGTTTTGATGAATAAATTAGCTGACCATAACCAGATGCATTATCAAAATAATATCGTTTTAAAAGTGGCTTTCTGTGCTCTGTGTGGTAGGAAAATCTCTACCAGGAGTCTGGTAAATATTTGCTTTTAACTTGCAAATATGTACTGCATCGGGACCTTCTCTTGTGCTGCCCTCAAAACTCATCTGCATTGCTTTTAAACTAAAGACAGCATTACAAGGATCCACTGTGAAGGGCTTATTCATGGTGTCATAGGCTTTTAGCATCAGAATTGACTTTAAGGACAATTTTCTCCAATGTACTAATCAACCAACACATGAACTAGAACATCTATGTCAACACTCTAATATGTATGTTTAGAGCTCATGATCTCCAAGTAAAAGGCTTCTGTCTGCAGACAAATCTCATTCATAGAAAGTCTTCTTTTATATTAACTGATAGTTTTTACCCCTTGAAACTAGTTTACATTTTGAAGACCAAGAACAAGTCAAATTTCTCTTCAAAACAGCTCTCTCCTTAAACACCAAGAATGAAAATCTATTTTAACGTTAACATTAATCAAATCTACTTTCTCATTTATTTATTCATTCTCTTACTCAACAAAATCTTATTGAATTCATACCAAATATAAATCATTATAATAAATGTTTAGGTTTCAAAGATGTACTCAAAACTTTTTTGGTCAAGCCAGAGAGCTAATATTTGTAATTGAAATATAAGGTAATTGTTGTTATAAAGAAATACAAATACATGACTATCTGCTATTTCTTTCTGTGCAAAAAAGAGTTAACATAGAAGGCTTGAGACTGCTCTCCTTATAAAACCCTATTTATAGGGTTGCCTCATGGTTGGAATCTGGGAAGAAAGATTTCGGGAAGGTTCTCCCATTCCCAGAACTGATAAGAGCAGCTCACTGTGCCTAAACTGTGCAAACAACAGTTTTGATCACCAGATTATCTTCTGGGAATCTGAAATTTTGATACATGCTAAGGTGGCTTTGTGACCAGCACCTCCCAAAAAAACCTCTGAAAATAAGTCTCAATAAGCTTCCCTGGTAGAAAAAATTTTAATACGTGTTGTCATAATTCATTGCTGGAGGAATCAAGTATGTCCTATGTGACTTCACTGGGAAAGGACTCTTGGATGTTTGAGCCTGGTTTTGTCCAGAATTTACCCCATGTGCCTTTTACCTTTGCTAATTTTGCTTTATATCCTTTTGACATAATAACCCTTAGCATGAGTGCAACTATATACTGAGTCCTGTGTGAGTCTTTCTAAGAAATTATTGGACCTGGGTATGATTTACGGGACTCTTGACACACCCTTTATCTTTTAAACAGCCATGTTGATTCAAATTAAACATCTTATTAAGTAAAACCTCAAAGTCATTGCTATGTACATTGTTAAAATACATACTCTTTTGCCATTAAATGTATTTCATTCTTTCTTTTCTTTTCAATAAAATGCTCTTGATTTCAACCTCTCAAGATTCTTTGGATTTTGGCTCTGCCACTAACATTAGTTACAACCAAATTTATGATTTGACTTGATTTGTTTTAGTTTCTATTTGTGGTTTAACTATGGATTTGATGACTATGATTTCTATATTTTCACTTAGGTTACTTATTTTTAATTAATCAAAACTAATTACAAAAGCTTTTATTTTAGTACTAGAAACTTCTGGGCAAATTGAACACAAAATTATTATTCAGTACATTTTGTCCAGAATGATAGGCTACATGAAATTATGATATATGTGACTAAATCAGTATGTTCTATCTGCATATTTCAAACCTCAGTTAATTCCTTCTTTATTGAGGTTCAACCATATGTAAATTAATGTCTAGAATCTTAAAGAGCTATAAGCTCAACAATAAAGTTTCAAGATATTTATAATTTATTTGGAAAATCAAAGAGTTGTATACACAAAATGTTAGCGTTGTGAAAATTGTTCTTGGTGAGCCAATGCTAGTTCTAATAGACCATTGTTAGTGTTTTGTTCCTTCCTACTAGCTTTTAATATCTTCTAGAACTTGGCACATAGTTTGAGCACCTTTAGTTTTTCTGCATCTCTGAATACTCCATCAAATATCCCAAACAATGATTTATAATTTCATTTGTGATTCTTTTTGGACTTTGATTCATTTGGAACAGTTAGTAACACTCTGTAATGGCTCCTTGTGGAAGTCTAAATTGATATAATTCACTGCCAATGAACCATATAAAGGCTTGTAGACTTTGCATCAGCAAGTTAATTATTAATTTGCCTTAAGAGAATAATGATGGATATGTGCAAAGATTTACCAACAAGGATATTTATCCATTTTTAGTTAGGATACAAATTCAGCTACTACAGTTAGACCAAAACATCAGTATATTAGACAAAATAAATGTTTCTTTCTCACATAAGCTTAAGTAGTCCAGGGCAGAGTTGATGGCTACATGAGGTCAGCAATTCACTCTACTTCCATCTTGTTTCAACATAATCAGCACGATATGCCTTTCAAATCTTGTTCTCAGCTGGTTCACGCCAGCAGTCTGCCTTCCAGCCAGAGATAAGGAGAGACCTGGCACTATAATAGAGCATCAGGGAAGGTGAGCCAAATGAGGAACTAAGATGACACATGATTTTTATTTACACACTAGTGTATGGAAACAGCTAAGATGGGATGAAGAAGGGAAAGAAAGCAGCAATTACCAAATAGAAATACAGAGGCCCTGTATTTTTTCCCTTTCATGTGTTAAACATGAAAACTGAGAGTTGTGCCTTAAGAGCAAAGGATGTAGGGTAAGAAAATGTTGGAGTCAAAATGCTGTAGCAAAGCTCTGACCTATACTAGCTCACTGTAGCTGTTTGATGTAATTATGAATTCCAAAAATCAATATTGAATCATGCTTGTAAACTGATCTGTGAATCTGGGCATGATTAAGTTATGATTAGGGCGTTGACTGGGCCATGTCAGTAGGGTGTTGAGCCCCACCCCTTGGTGGGTGCGGGAATCGAATATAAAAGGCAAGGCAAAGGACAGAGGGAGCAGATTTGAGAAGCAGTTTTGATGTTGGAGTTTAGATGTTGGAGAGAAGGCCCTGGGAGAAGAGAAGTGGGCCATTCGCTTGATAGTCTACAGCTGGCCTTGTGGAGAGACGCAAAGCCTAGAGAGCCTCCTGGTCTACACCTGACCTTGTGGAGGAAACAGAAAAGCTAAGCCTAGAGAGAAACACAGAAATGCAGCCCGGAAAAGAGAGGAACCCAAGAAGCCTGAACCCTGGGAAAAGTCGGCAGCTGTCTTGCTCCAACACGTGGCAATGGACTTTGGTGAGGGAAGAAACTTATGCTTTGTGGCCTGGTAGCTGTAAGCTTCTACCCCAAATAAATACCCTTTATAAAGACCGACCGATTATTGGTATATTGCAAAGGCACCCCTTTTGGCTGACTAATACACTCACTTTCCTCACTAGTTTCCATAATATTCTTAAGCAAGTTCCTCATCCAAATAGAAATGGTCTTAGAACCAAGCTAATTATGAACAATGTCTGCTATGGTGCCCTTACTTATAAAAATAATACAATCATTGGAGCAGATATGGCTCAAACAGTTGAGCGCCTGTTTCCCACATGGGAGGTCCCGGGTTCAGTCCCTGGTGCCTCCTAAAAAACAAACAAACAAACAAAAATACAACAAGCAAACAAATGAGAAAACCAATTCAGGGGAGCCGATGTGGCTCAGTGGTTGAGCACCAGCTTCCTGCATATGAGGTCCCAGGTTCATTCTCCAGCCCTGATACCTCAAATGTATATATATATATATGTATGTATAAAAGAGTACTAATCTTCATAAGTTTATTGTGAGTAATAGTTAAATAACAAATGCAAAGTAATTTGAATCATTCATGGTATATCTTGAGTGTTCAATAAATGTGATTTTTTTATTACCATAGGAAGCAGGAAAGAAATTCAAATTCTTCATGAAAGCAGAGAAGATTGAAAAAATATAAGGAAACACAAGGATGAAATAAGACATAAAAGACACTCCGTGTGCTAGTGTGAGTTTTTATGGACCACAGAAAATCCTGTTCTTAAAGGAAAGTCACTCCTCTGACTGTAAACACATTATAGATGGAAACTTTCAATTAGATTCCTTCAGTTAAGGGCCTTGATTAGATTGTTGAACTCAGAAGTTTACAGCCCCCAAGTTTCTTTAATTATCAAGTTTGATGGTTAAGCTCATGTGTCATCCAATCAGTTGAAAGTCTTAAAAGGACAAGTGATTTCAACAGTCAGAATTTCCACCTCTATTTCAGACAGCCAGCTTTGTCAGGGGCACTCATTGAGGACTCTCATCAGAGTTCCTCGCTTGCAGCCTACTCAATGGAATTTGGACTCATGCATCCTCACGATCAAATGAGAAAATTTTATAAAATCTCATATTTACAGATATCCCTGTTGGTTCTGTTTCTCTAGAGAACCCTGACTAATACAGCTTGGTACTGGAAGTATTCTTGAAAAAAAGAATCTTAAAAATGGGATTTCTGAACCGACTCTGGGATTTCTGCAATTGGCTCTCTACTCTGATTAGATGCAAAGGCACTAATGACTCTTTCCAATAATCAAGAGGCCATTGATAGTTGAGGTATGAGTTGGCAATAGAGAGATGCAAAATATTACCACTGGATATGACTATTTCCATTCTTATAAGAGGCAAGGCTCTGGATGAGAGTGTTTTTGACACCTTAACAGAGTTTTGTGGAGTTAAGAGGTACAATGATGTTAGGTGATTGTTCCTAAATACACTGGATACAGTTACAAAAGAAAGCTATGAGCTGAAGACTTCAAAATTGCAACTTAAATGCCATATGAATGATGTGAAAGTTTCTATGTGTGCCCTGAAAGAAAATCTTGCTTCCTGCAGCTGCAGACTTGAGATCTCTGAAAATCAGACACTGAGTCTCACTGTGTGAGTAGTAGAGTTCTCTACCTTGCAGGGTGTCTGCTATTAAAGTGAGGACATTGTTTGAAAGGAAGACGATTCTGATCATTGGGATGGAGACATATAAGTTGATAATGATGGCACTGGGGACATTGAAACCCTAAATTCTGCAGAGTCTAAACCTGTAATGGTCTGCCCTGAGGAAACACTTTCCCAATCTCCAGTCTGCCCTGATGAAACAGCCACCAGACCTCGAGTCTGCCCCAAGGAGTCTGCCATCCAACCTTCACATGAAGAGATTAATCCTGTCTTACCAGATGAAACTACAGTGGAATGCCCTGAATTAATTGGCTTGCAAGACACTTCTGATCCTTCTTGTTACCTACCCCCACCTTTTCTTCCAGATTATAACCAGACTAAAGACTCAAAAAGCTCCCAAAAGTGGGGTACAAAGTGTGACCCATGAAAGAATATGCTATTCTCAAAAAACTGCATGAGTTTTCCAATTTATATAGACAGAAATCAGGGGAATATATATGGGAATGGATATTAATGATCTGGGATAATGGTGGAAGAAATATAAATTTGGATCAGGCTGAATTTATTGATATGGGCCCAATAAGCAGAGATTCTAGATTCAATGTTATAACTTGAGGGGTTAGAGGGGGCTCGAAAAGTTTGTTTGGGTGGCTGACTGAAACACAAATCACAAGATGGCCAGCATTACCTAAGGTCAAAATGCCAGAGCTGCCCTGGAATACTGTGGATGACGGGATCCAAAGGCATTGGGAGATTGTAATGTTAGAATGGATTTATCATGTAATACCTGCTTACCCACCCCAGGACTGTCCAGAGAACACAACTTTAACCAAGAGTGTGAGGAAAAAATTTGTGAGACAAACTCCATCTTCCCTGAAAAGCTCTGTGGCTGCTCTTCTCTGTAGGTCAGATATTACTTTGGGAACTGTTGTCATTGAACTGGGATCCTTAAACCCTATGGGGATGACTGAATCCCAGGTTGTCAGAAGACAAGTGGCAGCACTTAATCGTCAAAGACAAGGTAGGTGTGGCTACCACAATGAACAGCATACCCAAAGCAGCAATCAAAATAGTCTGAGTCACAGAGACCTACATCATTGCCTCATAGATCATGGCATACCTAGAAGTAAAATAGATGGGAAGTTGTGGCAATTTGATATTATTTATGAATTCCAAAAATAGATATTGACTATATTTGTAACCTGGCCTGTTCCTCTGAGCATGATACCCTTTGATTGTATTAAATTAAAAGGTTTTACATTTACTTGATTATGTTAAGATTAGGTCTTTGATTAGACCATGTCATTAGAGCTTGCAGGGTTGAGTCCCTGACCTCTTGGTGGGCTATATAAAAGGACACTCACCAAGGAAAACACAGGAGAAGATACACAGAGGAATAGAGAAAGCTCCATAGACATAGAAGAGGATAGATTTGATGCTGGGGCTCCGGAGAGAGATGAGCCATTATTCGCTTGATAGTTTGCAGCTGAAGAGAACAGAGCAGCTGAGCCCTATGCCAGCTGAAATAAGGGAAGCCAGGCCCACAGAACCTTAAGTGGAAAGAGGAAGGCTGAACCCTTGCAGATATTGTCCGCCATCTTGCTTCAACACATGGCAACTGATTTTGGGTAAGGAAATAACCTTGAGTTTTTCTTTTCAGGGCCTTGTAACTGTAAGCTTTTAACCCAAATAAATACCCTTTATTAAAGCCAACAGATATCTAATACTTTGTATCAGCACCCCTTTTGGCTGACTAATACAGTAGTCTACTAAATTCCTACTTGATCTGTATAAGCAGAAAAGTTTTAGGTCAAGTGAACAAGTCTAACTTAAATTCCAGAAACAGAGTCATGGCCCCTTAATCAATTCCCAAACTTGAGACAGTTTACAAACACAGAGCCGCTTGAATGTCTCCTTGGACAAGGACCCTATTAAACTGCCAAAAATTTATCATCCTAATCCTCCTCCCAGCCTTCCCCAAAAAGACATACAGAATTTTCTCAAGGTAATTGTGGGTCCAGTAGGTCCCCAGACCGATTCTGTGTCTATTTCCTCAGTTCTGGAATGCACAATTAGAATAGACATACTCAGTAACTGGCAGAATACAAATAATCATCCTCTGACTTGTGAAGTATGGGCTATTATTGTAGAAAAGGCCAAATGGAAGCCACTAGAACTGTCCCTACCTAGAAAAATAGTAAATCAAAAGCAATACCAGGTTCCTGGAGGGATTGCAGAGATTAGTGCCACCATCAAGGATTTGAAGGATGCAGGGGTGGTGATTCCAACTACATCTTCATTCAATTCTCCTATGTGGACTGTGCAGAAAACAGATGGCTCTTGGAGGATAATGGTGGAGTATCATAAACTTGACCGGGTCCTGACTCCAATTGCAGCTGCTGTTCCAGGTGTGGCATCATTGCTTGAGTGAATTATCATATCCCCTCATACCTGGTATACAGCTTTTGATCTGGCAAATGCTTTTTCCCTCAATTGCTATTAGTAAGGACCATTAGAGACAGTTTGCTTTCAACTGGCAAGTCTAGCAATATACTTTCACTGTCCTACTTCAGGGGTACATCAACTCTCTAGCCCTATGTCATAATATTTTCTGCAGGGAACTCGATTGTCTTTCCCTCCCACAAGATATAATTCTGGTACATTACATTGATTCTGTCATGTTGATTTTACCTTGTGAGCAAAAAGTTGGAACTACTCTCGACTTAGGATTCTGGAGCAATGCCCTCCCGTCCTTTGCAGATGACTACTTTCCTTTTGAGAAACAGCTTTTGGACTGTTACTGGGCCTTAGTAGAGACCAAACACTTAATCATGGGTCACCAAGTTACCAAGAGACCTGAGCTGCCTATCATGAGTTTACGGTTTGACCTGCTAAACCATAAAGTTGGGCGTGCACATCAGCACTTCATCATAAAATGGAAGTGCTCCATATGAGATAGGGCTTGAGTGGGTCCTGAAGACATAAGTAACTTCCATGAGGAAGTGGCTTAAATGCCCATAGCCACAACTCCTGCAATATAACCTTCTCTTTTCCAGCCTACTTCTATGGCCTCATGGGGAGTTCCTTACAATCTGTTGACCAAGGAAGAGAAAATTCAAGCCTGGCTTACAGATGGTTCTGCAAGATATACAGGTACCACCCAAAAGTGGTTCAGCACAGTAGCCCTATTCTGGGATGTGTCTAAGGACAATGGTGAGGGGAAGTCCTCCCAGTGGGTGGAATTTTGAGCTCTGCACCTGGTTGTTCACTTTGCTTGGAAGGGGAAATAGCCAGAGGTTGTATTTGTATGCTGTCTCATGGACTGTTGCAAATAGTTTGGCTGGATGGTCAGGGACTCAGAAAAAATATGATTGGAAAATTGATAACAAAGAAGTTTGAGGAAGAGTTATGTGGAGAGACCTCTCTGAGTGGGCAAAAAACATGAAGATATTTGTGTCTCACATGAATGCTTAACAGGGGGTTACTTCAGCAGCAGAAGATTTTAATAATCAAGTAGATATGATGACCCATTCTATGGATAGCAGTCAGCCTCTTTCCCCAGACACTCCTGTCATTGCCCAATGGGCTCATGAACAAAGTAGCCATGGTGGTAGGGATGGAGGTTATGCATGGGCTCAGCAACATGGACTTCCCCTCACCAACGCTGACCCGGCCCCAGTCACTTCTGAGTGCCCAATCTGCCAGCAGCAGAGGCCAACACTCAGTGCATGATATGACTCCATTCCCTGAGGTGACCAGCCTACTTCCTGGTTGCAGGTTGATCACATTGGACCACATCCACCGTGGGAGGGGGAGTGATTTATTTTAACTGGAATAGACACATGCTCCGGATATGGGTTTGCCTTCCCTGCACCCAGTACACCTGCCAAAACTACCATCCATGGACTTACAGAATGCCTTACCCATCATCATGATATTCCATACAGCATTGCTTCTGTTCAAGGGACCCACTTCACAGCAAATGATGTGTGGAATAGGCACATGCTCATGGAATTCACTGGTCTTACTGTGTTCCCCATTATCCTGAAGCAGCTGGATTGATAGAATGGTGAAATGGCCTTTTGTTTTTTTGTTTTTTGTTTTTTTTTTTTAAAGATTTATTTATTTTATTACATATCTCCCCTTCCCCCCCGTTGCGGCGACGCGCCGAGACTTGGTCACTGCGCAGGCGTGGCTTTCCCCGCTTGTGGGCGGCTTCTGCTTCCATCACGGCCAGCTCCAGTTCGCGTGTGGCTGGCTGTGCTCGATTTGCAGGCGACCTGCCCTGCCCGTGGCGGCTTTTGCCTGTCCGTGGCAGCTTTTTGCCCTGCCCACGGCGGCTCCGGCCCGCCCATGGCGGCTTGCCATTCTCAAGGCGGTCTGCCCGCTAGGAGAGGTCCCCGGGAACCGAACCCAGGGCCTCCCGTGTGGTTTCCCAGCGAGCTCTTT
>PVKH010038137.1:0-11381 GCA_004027955.1 Chaetophractus vellerosus | reverse complement strand
CAGGCAAACTTCTAGCAATAATCTGATGGAGGTTAGAAAGTAACTCAGTCATATATTTGAGAGAAGAGTGAAAAAGGAATGGAGAAAACAAAAACAATGCTTTTGACTCAGAAGCATGTCTGATCTGATTGAGGAAAGCAAAGTAAACTATACTAAGAATTTTGGAATTGACTTTGGCTGTGATAAGAAAATGTTAGAGGGCTGGCTGGATAGGGCACTGGCATACCACATGGGAGGCCCTGGGTTCAGTTCCCGGGGACCTCTCCTAGCGGGCAGACTGCCTTGAGAATGGCAAGCCGCCATGGGCGGGCCAGAGACGCCGTGGGCAGGGCAAAAAACTGCCATGGACAAGGCAAAGCCGCCACAGGCAGGGCAGGTCGCCCGCGAATGGAGTGCAACCAGCCACCCGCGAACTGAAAGCCGGCCGTGAATGGAAGCAGAAGCCGCCCACAAGCGGGGAAAGCTGTGCCTGCGCAGTGACCAGTCTCGGTGCATCACCGCAGCGGGGGGAAGGGTAGATATGTAATAAAATAAATAAATCTTTAAAAAAAAAAAAAGAAAATGTTAGAGGGTCTGCACAAATGATTGAGGTAATATGGCTGTTTCAGTGGGATCATACTGGATGTTTCATGAAGCATAATCCGTCGGTAGTCAGGGGCAGAAGCAGAGTCCATTTGCAGACTAATGATTCATGGTAGTGGCCTATTTCAGTATAGTTGTGAGAGTGGTGAGAAATGGTCAAATCTAAACATATTATGGGGATAATGGTAACATTATTTTGTAAGGGTGGTTGTAGGGTGTGAGAAAAAGAGGAAAAAAAAAGATTTAATGTTTTATTTTAGAGGAATATAATGTGATAGCAGGTTTGGGGAGAATGATTAATATTTCAATTTTGGACATGCTGATTTTGAGATGCTGGAGATGAGATATGTGGATAGGATAAGTGGTGATATAATATAGGAAGTTGGATATACAAGTCTGAAATTTCAAGAGGATTATAGAATGGAAGTATAAACTTGGGGCTCATCATCATCATCATATATTTAATCTTAAAGTCTTGATCTTGGATGCAATTTTCCTGGGAGTGAGTATAAATTGCCAAGTGAAGAAAACAGATTCAAAAGCAGAGCACATCTGTGAGATGAGAAAGAAGAACCAACAGACGATAATGAGAAAGAAAGCTTCAGATTCCATTCACAGTCATTGTATGCTTTTAAATTGCCTGACATGTTCACATGTGATTTAATTTAATCATTACAGAGTGGTATTTGGAAAATGATATTAACCCTAGCATAAATGTGGAAAATAATCTGGAGGGAACATCTTACTCAAATAAAAATATTTTAAGTAGAAGAGGTTGTATTTGAATACTTGTGTTGAAATTTCCAGTCAAGTAAAATTTGCGCTATTCAGCTATGTCATGTTCCCTTTAGCTTTTGCGCCTTTAGGTTCAACAAATGCAAATATCAAGTCTAAATAGTGGCTTAAATATTACAAAAGGAATATAGTTGATATTAGCCAGAATACCTTAATAAACACCATTTTGGCTTAACCTGAGATAATATGCAAAGCAAATAAGTTTGAATGAGTTTAAGATGTGTGAGGAGGATGGGAGAATTTGAAAGCAGGGAAAGACAATAAACAGGGAAAATGAAAAACCTGAGGCTGTTTGCTTTAAAAGTAGGCTTGAATGAGTTACTCAGTAAAATACCTAGGTTGTCAAATGTCAGTATAAGACATTAAGACCTGGAACTTAGCTCTTTTTTTTAGAACTGAGCTAAGTAGGAAAAAAGGCAAAGGGGCAATACCAGTTTTAGTAAGTACATACTAACGAGGTCATAGTGTGCATGCTGTGTCTATACTGTTTCAAAAGATAAAAATGTAATCCTGCAGGGTGGTCAAAACTCTTGTTTTTAATAACCTTTATCAAGTGCCACACCTCTCTCTGCAGGAATTTGACACCCTCTATCATTGGGCTATGATGGCCAAATGAATATTCCCTGTCCATTTTTTATTAATATCTATGTTATAGAATATTAGTAGTACAATAAAAATACAGGTGAACTAAGAAGCAGAAACAACTTCAATTTTGCTCCCTCTTTAAAAATCTCTTTTTTAAATTTTATTTTTAAAGAAGTTTTAGGTTAAAGAAAAGTTATATTGAAAATATAGAGATTCTCATATACCCCATCCCATCCCTCTCTCACATTTTCTCCTATTAATAACATCTTACATGAGTATGGTGCATTTGTTACAATTGATGAACAAATATTGAAGGATTGCTACTAACATGGTCAATATGGTTGACATTTTGGTTTACACTTACAATTTTAAAGGTTTTGACAAAATATGTAATGGTCTGTATCCATCACTGCAAAATTATACAGAACAATTCCAATGGCTTAAAAATGTCCTCTGTCCCATGTATTCTTCCCTCAGTCTCCCTTCAGAGCATATGGTAAACACTATCTTTATATCAATTTTGCAAGTTCTTTCATTATTACAATAATACTAAGTCTACTTTGGTCCATGCTTTCATTCCCCCACTTATGTTTGTTCATACTTCAATTTTGAGGATTTTAGGATGGTGATACCTGTCCTGCTGCAGATTGAGAAGGGTCTTAGAACTTAGGGGCAGATGGGAGGAACTGTTTTGTTTGTGGTTTTAGATACTCTTTGGTTTTTGGGATCGGTGTTGTCCATCATCATCATTTTGTTAGTTGTCCTGGGTGAGTCTGATGAACTGGAGAGGAGGTGTTGGCTGCAACTCTGCTGAGATTCAGGAATCAACCAGCTCATCAAGAGACTGAAGATTTAAGTCCCTGGGACATATAATTAACAGGTATAGTGCTAATTAAAGGTTCAAACAAAAGGGGTAGAGGAATCACATGTAGAGAAATCATAAATGAGCCTACCTCTGTTACATTGGGGAGATAAGATATCATATATTCCAAGGTAAGGCCCACCAATGGCGTGTTGATTTCCTAGGGTTGTCTGCCCTGCCTATAGTGTCCAGACGTCTCTAGCACCCTCAGGAGCACCCCTCTTTGAGACTTTGTTTACTGGGGCAGTACGTGAGATCCACCTGAGATGTGCATAAGGGCAACCTCTGGAATAACCTCCAGACTCACTTTGAAATCTCTTAGCCTTAAAAACTCTTTTGTGTTTGATATTTCTCCCTTTTGGTCAAGGTCTTTTTCCAAATGCATCGCTCTTGCTATGTGATATTAATCCTTCGGTGCCAGGGAGTTTGCTCCCTTTTATACTTACTATTAAGGAGTTCTTCAAGTCAGGATAACTTTGAATGCTATTGATTTATATAATGGATACGCTTTGTTCAAATAGAATTATTATATTTCTAAGTAAATATGATTCCAATCCTGAGTAAATTAGATAAGTTGGCAAAGTCATCAAATATTTCACCTCTCTTATTTGATATCTAGCAATCTATAATATTTACATATTTTATAATTTTCAGATTTGCATTTGGTACAATGATGTCTGGAAAGTTCTGTTTATCAATATTTATAAATGGATTCTCTGTATGATAAAACTTGCTAAGAGCTTATAAGAACTAAATACAATATAAATATTTCAGGGCAAAGGTTAAATTGCAGGAACAACCTATGATCTTGATAGGGTGCAAAGACTGATTGAGAAGTAAGTACAATTCTGGAGTTCTTAAAATTCCTGTGAGAATGTCTTTCTCTGAGTCATGTGGCTCCACAGCATAGCCAAATCCCACAGCATTGGAAACACAAATGCTCATCTACTGTAACTACGCTTGCCAGTTTCCTCTGTCTGAAATTATATTATCCTGGGACTTCAGCAGCACCCCCAGTTGGAGATTTGGCCTGATTATTTCTAATAGTACAAAAGCCTGTATGGCTAAGCTCAGGAAGGGAGCTTATGGAAAGTGGTCAATCTGCCGTTGCCCTTGCTTTCCATGGGCACAACTTATACTTAAATCAAGTTTAAGTGTAGTTCCCAAACCCTGAAGGTGGTTGAGGTGGTTTCAAGTGGCTTGAAGGTCAAAACCTTTTTCATAATACTCTGAAAACATTATTTTTCTTTTTTATTGGTGGGTGGTGGGTGGTCACAAATCAAGCATGTCAGTGTTCATTATACTGCCACATACTCACAGGAAAGGGGGGATAGTTTAACTTAAGAAAGTCATAAATAAAATAGGAAACAATTACTGATTCAATTAAATTTTGACCACTGAATACCCATTTTTTTAATAATCTGTGTCATGAAATGGCAAACTACACCTAAAACACATGTGCTGGAACCTGAAATGTGATAGATATCTTGAGGAAAATTGTTAGAGAGCTTATATGAGTTGTGAGCTAAACTGGCTGCTTTTTTCATAGAATACAGTTTACTTTGTAAAAAGTAACTGAAAAAATACGGTACCCCAAACTTGGGTTTTTGGTATACATTTTTTTTTTTTCAAAATGAATAAGGTGAGCTTCTCAACTGCAGTAACTCTTGACACAATTTCAGCTTTCAAGTGAAAATTGGAACTTTGGGAACTCTAATCAACCATTGTAGGTTTGACAGCTTTTCACCACATGCATTAGTTTTCTATTGCTACATAACAAATGACCACAAGCTTGGTGGTTTAAATTAGCATCCATTTATTATCTGACAATTTTGTGAGGCAGAAGCCTGACCAAAGCATGGCTGAATTCTCTGTTCATGCTGTCACAAAACTTAAAGTAAGGAGGCAACCAGGCTGCATTTCACTCTGGAGCTTGAGTTTTTTGTCCAAGCTCATATGGGTGTTGGCAAAATACTGTTTCTTGCTGTTGTAGGATCTACTTTCTTGCTGGCTGTTGAGGCTGCTCACAAATCCATGCCAAGTACACTCCATTCTCCAAGGCAGCAATTTTCCTCATGTTAATTCTGTCTTAAGGAAGAGTCTAAAAGACTGACTTTAGGCAGTTAGGCTCACCAAGAATAAGCTCCCTTTCTTAAGGTCCGGTGTGCCTCATAAGACAGGTAATTACGAGCGTGACTATCTCATATTCAAAGATTCAGCCCATCCTCAGGGGGAGAGAACTTTACAAATCATGTATCTTAGGAGGTAAGAACCATAAGGGCCACTTTAGAATTCTGCTTAACACAGAAATTTTTTATGATGAGATCTGTGGTAATATTAATATGATATTTGAAAATATTTGTAATGAATGTGCCAGGATGATTTACATAGCTCAGTAAATCAATATTTTACCAATGACCAGAAAATGGTTATAAAAAATTTGCACTGGTAAAGGTAGTCAAACTACAAGAAGAACCAATGGATTTATGTGTAACAGACTACACAAGGATCATTGATGTACTTTCAGATTTCATATCACAAGCTTCTACATGTTGAGTGTTGCTATAATATCAGAAGATATATTCACAGTTATCTGAAATCACTACTAAAATTCTCCTCTCTTTTCCACCGATAGATGTGTACAACATTGGATATTCTAAATATATATCGGGGCCGGCTCGATAGCCCAGTGGATAGGGCGCCGGCATACCACATGAGAGGCCCTGGGTTTGATTCCCGGGGACCTCTCCTAGCGGGCAGACTGCCTTGAGAATGGCAAGCCGCCATGGGCGGGCTGGAGCCGCCGTGGGCAGGGCAAGAAGCTGCCATGGACATGGCAAGAGCCGCCACGGGCAGGGCAGGTCGCCCACGGATGGAGCGCAGCCAGCTACCTGCGAACTGAAAGCTGGCCCACAAGCGGGGAAAGCCGTGCCTGCGCAGTGACCACTCTCGGCGCGTCGCCGCAGTGGGGGGAAGGGGAGATATGTAATAAAATAAAAAAATCTTAAAAAAAAAATATATATATATATATCAATGAAAAGAACATATTACAACTGATTGATTATAAAGGCAGCTATGACTTTAAAAGTCAGACATTAAAGACATTTGTAAAAATTTAAAAACAATGCCACTTATTTTTGGTTTGGAAAATCTAATTGTTTTTCATAAAATACATCAAGCTCTTTATATGATGGGTTTATTACTTTTCACAGAATTAATAAACATTTAAATAATTTATCTGTAATTTCAAATTTAGTAAGTAAAAATGAAATCTACAGAAACAAAAGCTATTTGGAGTTCACAGTATATAAAGGGTTTCTGCTATCAAAAAGTGTGAGAACCACTATTTTAGATAATTGGGTTATCACAAAAAATCATTTGTTATTTTCTACAGATATAGATATAGTGAATCTTTGAGAGAAAACTGCAACTACCACATTCTAGGTTATCCACGTGCATTCCATGCCTCAGAGCCAAGTGTGCTTGTCCTTAGTCCTCAGTTCTTTCAGCTCCATTATTTCCAGTCTTCTTTTGCTTTGAGATCACAATTGACCCCAATAATTTTGAGTTTGACATGATTAAGTCTCTTCTACCTCACTTATACAGAACTATATCACCCCCAAGTACAGAGTAAATTCAAATCATTATTTCTGGATCACAATTTCCTTTCAACCTTATAAATCCAAAAAGCCTTATCATATTGCTTTTTTTCCCCTAGACAACTGGGCTATGCACCAATCCTCTTGAAAAAAGGTTTCTATTCACCTCTAGGCATCTCATCCCCACTCTTCTGTGGGGACAGTCTGTCTGCAGATGAAGCTACAAGGCTTGAGGTCTACAATGCTTAATCTTACTCTCCTTGTAAGGGAGTGTCCTTTTCAGTAACTTCACAAAAATTTCATGATATCTATATTGCTGTGAGAAAGAAAAGAGCAACCATAAAATGAAAACATTTTCTGTTAGGAGGCCTGAACACAAATATATATTTGAAGCCATCCTTATTCCCTCTACGGATCTTACAGTGTGGTAGAAGACAGAACTCTAAACCAAATCCTAGTGTTAAATTTTCCCTGTTTTAGCTTCTAGAGTTCATGAATCATATGGATATGATCTGCACATGTCCCCAAATACCACTTGTGGTGCACGCTCACTTTGCCAGACATTGTTCTGGTTGCTTAATAATGATAAGGATGATAATAAAAGGAATCACATATATGTCACTATCTTCAATATCATGTCCTAGTACTATATGTCAAAATTATAATGGGAAAAAGACAGTTTAAAGAGTGCTAGGGAAGATGGCAGAGTAGGGAGCTCCAGGACTCAGTCTTTCCATGAAAATGGCTATTAAACAGGCAGGAACTGTCTGAAACAACTATTTCATTACTCCAGAGGCCAGAAGAGGACTGTACAGCATTCAGGGAAAGAGCAGGAGGAAAAGGCTGATAAATTATGGTAAAGAACAATAAATAGCTTTCTCTTTGCAGCGACTATTGTCACCCATTCCCACTTTTGCTGCAGGCTGCCATGAGGTCCAGTCCTTTGTTAACTTGTTGGTGACAGAAGAGGACATAAAATCTTCTTCTCCTTGAACAAGAGTGTGTACAGCTGATCACTGATCATGCCTTATGATTAGCAAATTGAATTCAGATCTCTGGGGATTTGACTCTGAGGGCAGCCATTGTTTCCACCCAACCTGGACAAGGCAGCAGCAGCCACTGTTTCAACTCTCCTCAGAGAGGGGTGGAGGTGGTATGATTTAAAGACAGAACACTTCCTCAGGGCTACAGGGAACAGTTAGCTGAAGCGCTACATTTGCTGGGCAGGCCAGGAAACTCAGCTTCGGTAAGCCATCGGAGAATCTCCTGGCACTCTTCCTAAGGTCCTCTGTAGGGCACTTTGTAGCCAGTCTTTATGCCCTTTGTGGGTCCCTGGCCCTCTTTTGGCTGGGAACTATTGGCTTTGGAAAGTTCTCTCCAGGGTGTCTGTCCTCCCAGAACTTGCCTTCTGGGGTAAAGCAGCTAGAGACAATGAAAGGAGTGTTTAAAAACTATAGCGGTGGCTAGTCTGGGACAAAGGTTTGCCAGCTCCAACACCTGGGAGAAAGACATCCATCTCCTGGGATACATAGTGGACAAACAAACTCCTGTAAACAGGGTGACTCCAAAACAATTGACAAACAAAAGTGCAGGAGAAGAAAGAGGCCTAGAAAGAGGGAAAACATTGCACACTGCATTCACCTCAGGGTGACCTCCCTGATAGGAGATGAACCTGAAGAAAATACCTCTCTTATCACTACCTAGTTACATACCAAGAACCAGACATCTCAGAGAATAAATCCCAGAGGCAACATTTTAATATATTAAAATGCAAAGTGTACATCAGAAGAGTACATGACAAACAAAGAAACAGGAAATGATGGCCCATACAAAGGAAGAAGGTAAAAACACAGGAAACACCACTGAAGAAGAACAGAATGTGGGCAACCCAAACAAATCCCTTAAGTAAGTGATCTTAAAAATGCTCAAGGAGGTGAAGGAAAATGCAAAAAAAGAACTAAAAAATACAGGAAAACAATGAATGAGCAATATGAGAGTCTAAGTAAAGAGATAGAAATTTTAAATAGGAACCAACAGACCAACTGGAATTAAAGACCAAAATAACTGAAATGAAAAATACCCAGGAAAATTTCAAGTGCAGATTGGAGATAGAAAATAGAAAGAATTAGAGATGGTGAAGGCAAGTCACTTCTAATAAGTCATGCTGAGGAGCATAAAGAAAAAAGAAATATTAAAAGCAAAAATAGGATTCCATCAAGTGCAACAATTTACTCATCATGGGAACCCCAATGAGAAGAGAGAGAAAGGGGCAGAAGGAATATTTAAAGAAATAATAAGATAACGTCCTACACTTTGCAAAATATTCATATCCAAATGGCTCAGAGAACACCAAATAGGATAAAAATGAAGAGAAATACACCCTATCATGTATTGATCATACTATTGAATGCACAGGACAAGGAGAGACTTCTGCAAACTGCAAGATAAAAGCAATGTGTTACATACAATGGAGTACCAATTAGATTGAGTGATAAACCCATGGAGGCAAGAAGTCAGTGGGTGGAAATACTTAAAGTGCTAAAAGCAAACAACTTGCAGCCAAGAATTTTATATCCAGTGAGACTCTCAAAAATGAGGTGGAGATAAAGACATTTTCAGATAAATAAAATATGAGGGAGCTCTTTATCACTAGATCAGCCTTCAAAGCAATGCTAAAGGTAATTCTTTAGATTGAAAGGAAAGGACATTAGACAGTGGTTCAAAGCAGCATAAAGACATAAAGACATGGAGTAAAGGTAACTTTTTGGGTCATCACAATGCCAGTATTATTGAAATATATTGTTTGGTATGTGTATTAGTCAGGGTTCTCTCGGGAAACAGAATCAACAGGAGATATCTGTCAATAATATAATATTTTATGAGTCTCTCACGTGACCCTGGGGATTCACAAGTCCAGGTTCCTCAGGGAGGCTGCAAGCCAGGGGCTCCAATGAAAGATCGATGAAAGGTTCTTGATGAATTTCTGGGAAATGTTGGCTGTCCAAAGATGAGCTGGGAAATTCTCTCTGAATGTTGAAATCACTTCCCCTTTTAAGCCAGTCAACTGATTGGGTAAAAGCATCATCCACTCTTGATCCAATTTCGCTGACTGCTGCAGATGTAATCAGCCATCCATGCAGTAAACTCACTGGTGATCAAAGTCCATAAATTCTCTTGTATTACAATTAGCCCAGTGCTTGCTAGACCTAATACCTGGACACAATTACCTGACCGAGGTGACACATTAGCGTAACCATCACAGTATGTAACTCCATTTCTGACTTTCTACACATGCTAAAATGCAAATGCATAAAAAGTAATGACAAATCTATATTTTCAGACATACAATTTACAAAGATATAAGTGGTAACATGCACAAGAAATGGTGGGGGAACAAAGGGGTATAGGGAAAGTATAT
Organism: Chaetophractus vellerosus; assembly: GCA_004027955.1. NCBI lineage: Eukaryota > Metazoa > Chordata > Mammalia > Cingulata > Chlamyphoridae > Chaetophractus > Chaetophractus vellerosus. The sequence continues at coordinate 1,540 of PVKH010038137.1, read as the reverse complement.
GTGCATTCCATTAAAGTTAAGTTAGTATCAAATCAAATATGATTGTTATATATATAGTACCCACAATGAAAAGAGATGAAATATATATCCATGTAGAAATAAGAAAGCAGTCAATATCGTATAACACAAAAAAGTAAATAAATATAAAAGTAGATATTATCAGAATTTAGGGACAAAAAATGTATAAGAATTAAAAAGGTTAAATAGAAAATTGGCATAAGTAAGACTTGTGTAATCAGTAGTGACTTTAAATGTAAATGGATTAAATTCACCAGTTAAAAGGCAGAGATTGTCAGAATGCATAAAAATTCATGCCACAACTATTTGCTCTCTGCAAGTCACTCACCTTAAATTCAAAGCTACAAGTAGGTTGAGGATGAAATGATGGAAAAAATATTATGCAAGCAGTAACCAAAAGAGAGCTGGGGTGGCTATAGTAATATTGGATAAAATAGACATTAGTTTAAAAACAATTATGAGGGACAACAATGGTCATTATATACTGATAAAGGGGACAATTCAACAGGAAGATATAACAATTATAAATGCACATAACAGCAGAGCCCTAAAATATATGAAAGAAATATTTACAGATTTGAAAAAAGAAATTAACAGTTCTACATTGACAGTAGTTGACTTTAATATATCACTCTCAATAATGGGTACATTTACTCAGAATATCAATAAAGAAATATAGGACATAACTGATACACTAAACCAACTAGACCTACCAGACATATATAGAACACTGCACCAAACAAAAACAGAATACAAATTATTCTTTATTGCACCTGGATCATTCTCCAGGATAGACCATATATTGTGTCACAAAGAAGTCTCAATCAATTAAAAAATATTGAAGTCATACAATGCATATTCTCCAACCACAATAGAATGAAGCTAGAAATCAATAAGAGGGAGAAATGGAAAATTCACAAATATGTGGAAATTAAAGCACATACTGTTTTAAGAAACACAGATTAAAGAGGAAATCAGAAGCAAAATTAAGAACTATGTAGAGGCGAATGAAAATGAAAATACAACATATCAAATTGACAAATCTTTATCAAGACTGACAAAGAAATAAAGAGAAAGGATACAAATAATGAAAATCAGAAATGAAAAGGGGTCATTACTACCAACTGCACTGAAATAATAAGAATGTTAAGAGTATACTAGGAGCAACTGTATGCCAACAAATTAGATAACCTAGATGAAATGGACACAGTTTTAGAAAAAACAAGAACTACCTACCTAGACTAAAGAAGAAATAAAAGATCTCAACAAACCAATTACTGTTAAAAAGATTGAATGAGTAGTCAAAAACCTCTATATTTGATACCAGAGTTTTAGGTGTACTTCCATAGAACGGAGACTATATGCTGACCACAAGCCAACTGGGTCCAGAACTCTGAGGACCTGCAACTCCTATGCTACAACTCAATGGACTCAACCAGGACACCTAGTTGGGAGTTGACGATGGAAGACGGCTATGCAGGGGAATCCAGAGAGCCTGCTGCTGCAGGCAGGATAATCCCTT